>VDFB02185458.1:0-24150 GCA_007258455.2 Sequoia sempervirens
ATAACTACAACCAAAGAGGTTACCAAAACCAAAACAGAGGGTATAATCAAAGGCCAAATAACAACAGGCAATGGAATACAGGGCCTAATAACGGTGGAGTTCCTCACAACTATCAAGCAAACGAGGAGAGAGCACATACTGCAAATGTGGCTGACCTCAACTTCATGACCAATTGGTGTAGATTGCATGATACTGCAACCCATTCTAAGGTAAATTTCCCTCAAATGGAGAAATTTGTCAAGATGGCACAAGAAGATGCTCACACATTCTAGGGGAATTCAAACAAAGGAGGTGACTCAATGGATACTGCAATGACTTATGAGCTCTTTGAGGAGGAGCCCTCATTCCCAAGGCAAGAAGAGAATGAACCAGAGGAGGATTTATATGATGCCTAAGCTTTTCAGACCAAGGGAGGACAATTCCTAAAAAATCAAGGTAAGGGGCCATTCACTACATCAACACCTCCTAATCACATGGTGCCTCCAAATCAAAGCGCTGATATTAATCCTCCTCCACCAAAAGGCTCGCCTGACCTCCATAACAAGGGTAATTCCTCTACTGTTTTCAAAAGTAATTCAAGTTATAATGCAGAATTTGACATTGTTTCTGAGATACATAAGCAGAAAACTTCTTTGTCATATTTTGACATTTTAAGGTGGTTCCTTGCTCAAAGGGAGATAGTGTTGAAGGCTCTAGAACAAGCGGATAAGGCAAAAGGAAAAAGCAAGGCTACACCCCCTACAGACATGAATGCAACTTTGTACAAAAGCAAGGTAGGTACTCCACCTTTCCTTTTAAGTTTAAGAATTTTGGGCAAGAACCTACATAACTGTTTATTGGACTCGAGGGCTTCAGGAAATGTCATGCCATTTTCCATATGCAATAAGTTAGGATTAAACCCCATTCAAACCAATAAGAAGGTCATTCAACTTGAAAAAACAGAGGTTAATGTGGTAGGGGAATTAAGAAACATACACGTTCAAGTAGGATCAGATCCTAGAATCCTAACCAACATAGATATTCAAGTGGCAAATATTCCCGAGACCTATGGTATGCTGCTAAGTCGGGATTTGATGAAAAATGTAGGGGGGTATCTTTCCCTTGACTTTTCACATATGTGGCTATCATGGAAAGGGATTCCTAATCAGATTAGGATTGAAAGTGAGCCTCGCCTCAAGCATATTATCACTAAGTATGATTGTCCCAATGAGGTGGCTTACTTTGAGACTGAGATTGGAGTTTATAAAAGAGAAGAAATTCTAACCTTCTCGGTTCTCCATTCTAAAGACATGTCAAAACAAAAAACCCCTAACCCCACCATTGATGAAAAGCAATAGGCCTTGATTAGAAAGCTGCAACAAGACCAACTAGTTTTAGGGGCAGATATAGATCTGGAAAGTCTCCTACTCCCTAATTGGTGCAAGGTACACTACCAAAACCACTCTGAATTGACTTGTCAACCCTGTATTGACACCTTAAGTTGTATTCCTCAAGCTGAAGAGAATAGCCCAAGGCATTTTGAGGGAACTGCAGACCACTTTTCATTTGAAGCCCAAGAAGCAACAATGCTAACTAGGGATAGGATGCCTTCAAAGGGAGTTCTTCCTCAAATAGATCCCACCCCAGATATACTCTGGAATCAGCATATTGATAGAGAGCAACCCCAAGGTCTGTTAGGCACCCCTACACTCACAAATGAAACAAAACCCAAGGAATCAACCAAAGGGACAAGTGACGGCCAAGAAGATAACCACAAGTTACATAATGCAACTAAGCAGGAATTGGAGAAAGTACCTAGAGAACCTTTAGACAATCCTTTTCCTATGTCTGGTCCAAGAGATCAAGAAGTCCCACCTTTGGTTAATCCTATTCAAATATCTATGAAAACTTCAAAAGGATTAACCCATGCTTGTGATCAGTTGTGGATCCTTACCTTTGATGGATCCAAGTCCAAGACCGGTTGTGGTGTTGGAATTGTACTAACCAGCCCGAAAGGGAAAGTTTTATATGCTTCTTACAAGCTGCAATTTGGGTGCACTAATAATGTAGCTGAATATGAAGCTCTGGCTCAAGGATTAATGTTTTCACATAAGAAAAGGGTCACTGCCTTGGTGGTCCAAGGAGATTCAGAAGTAGTTATCGGACAGGTGTACAGCCAATACACATGTCACAACGGAAGGTTGGCAGCTTACAGAAATCAAGTATGGAACCTAATTGAGGACTTTAATGCCTTTGGGATTAGTTTAATCCCTAGAGAAGAAAATCAGGTAGCTGATTCACTGGCCGTTGCTGCAAGCACCTTGTAGCCTATGCAAGGCTCCAAATTCAAAAGATTCTCAGTGGAACTGATGTCCACCCCAGTTGTTCCTGACAATATCAAGAATTTTCAGGTCTTTGATGATGATTGACATATTTTGGCCTTCTTAGCAAGCTCAGATGTCTTTGAGGGGAAAATTATTGATGTCCAACAGAGCAAGGGGATTGGAGCCCTGAGGAATGTGATACAGAAGGAGTCCTTAATTTAAAAAGTAATAGCTTTCCCAAGGGAATGGTGGACTTGGAGAGAATTTTTGACTCAGATCCGAGGGCTCAAGAAAAGATACCAGCTGAAAGCAAGGGCGAATATAAATTGACGCCTAGTTGATTACGTACAGAAAGGAATGTCTACCTAAGGAAAGCCTTCCCTGAAGCAATTAGAGAAGACATATTGAGGGCACTCAAAAAGGATATTGCTGCGATTTCTTGGGGGTATGAAGACCTCTAGACCTTTGATGCTTCGGTTATCACCCACACTATCCCCTTGAAGCCTGAGGTTAAACCCTTCCGACAGAAGCAGCGCCCTGTCAATGCCTTGACTGAGTCGTTGATCTACAAAGAAGTTAAGAAGTTGTTGTCTACAAGGATAATCTTCCCTGTTCACCATTCAATGTGGGTGGCTAACTTAGTCCTAGTCCGCAAGAAGAACGAGAAGATTAGGCTATGTGTCGACTTTAGAAACCTAAATAGGGCTTCAGAAAAGGATAATTATGCGCTCCCTTCCTTGGATGAGGTATTACAGACTATCAATGGAGCACAGATGATGTCATTCTTGGATGGTTACTCTGGATACAACCAGGTAATGGTCGACTTTGAGGATAGGATGAAGACGGCTTTCACCACCAAATGGGGGACATTCGCATATAGAAGGATGCCATTCAGCCTGATAAATGCTGGAGCAACTTTCTAGCGTGCCATGGACATAGCTTTCAATGATTTGATTGGAAAATGTATTATTGTTTACATAGATGACCTAACAGTGTTCTCCAAGGATCGACTGAATCATGTTGCGGACTTAGCCAAAGTTCTCGAGAGATGCATCCAATATGGCATCTCCCTGAATCCTAACAAATGCGTGTTTGGAGTTTCAAAAGGGAAGCTGTTGGGGCACATAATTTCTGAAAGAGGGATTTCAATCGACCCAAATCGAGTTGAATCCATTTTGAAGATTGCCAGGCCAGGGAGCAAGAAAGAGTTAGGATCTTTCTTTGGAAAGATCAACTTCGTAAGGAAGTTTATCACAGGCTTTGCAGAGATTGTAAAGCCACTAAACGAAATGATGAAGAAGGATGCCAAGCTAGAGTGGAATGATGAAGCAAAGGATGCGTTTTCACAAGTCAAACAGTCTATTTCAGGAGCGCCTATTCTCACCAGCTCTGATTACAAGAGGTCATTCTACATTTACTCTTTCGCCTCTGACCATTCCTGTGCAGCTGTATTAACCCAACGACAAGAAGAGGCAAAGGAGAGATCGATTGCGTTCATGAGCTCTCCATTCAAAAAATCAGAGATCAAATACCCATCTCTGGAGAAACGTCCTTCACGCTAATTCATTTGTCAAAAAGTTTTGGCATTACATTCTTGAAATAAATCATTGTTGTAGTTTTGAATGCAGTATGAAGTCTTCTGCCGATGGGAAGCGGCTAGGAAAGGAGGGGCAAATGGATGGCCATCCTACAAAATTCAATTTGGAGATACCCCACAAAATTAGTGAAATATGGGTTATCTCTAGGTCCATATGTGCCTTAATATGTTTGTCGATACCGGCGGTCTTTCTCTAACGACCCCTGGTATGTTGATACCATATGCTTTATGCTCAACAATTGATGTCCAGAAGGAATGAATGCCACTCAAAGGAGAGCCCTAAGACTAAAGAGTTCTCATTACATGCTCAAAGGAGGGTTTCTATATAGAAGGAATTTCGAGGGGGTATACCTGAGATGCCTTGATCATCAAGAGGCCAAGCAGCTAATTTTTGAGTTTCATGGGAAGCATGGCCGCGGGTCCTTGATTCTGATTCTTTGCTTTACCCGGATCCTTGATCTGGCGGTTGTCTGACCTGTATGTTCAAAGATTCCCATCAACATGTGAGGACATGTCACCGTGCTAGGTTTACGCAAGAGACATATGCGGCCATGCCACTACAACCCGTCTACAAAGGTAGGGCCATTTGATGGGCCTGCTTTCATTGGAGTGATTAACACGAATTCCTTTACGGGACATAAGTTTATCTTGTTTGCTAAACTCTTGCAGGTGGGCCGAGGCCATACCTTGCAAAAACAACACAATGGAGGTGATGATCAAGTTCCTCACGAATGCATCACACTCGAGGTTTGGGGTACCCAACCGGCTTTGGTATGTGATAGTGGTTTTTCTTTTCTTCTCTGAGTTTATTTCACAGTATGATCACAAGATTGTCTTGAAGTATTCTTCAAACTATTATCCACAAGGCAATGGAGTTGCAGATTCTACCAATAAGAATCTCTTAGGGGCGATTAAGAAACTGTTAGAACATAACCCTAGAGACTAGCATCCCCAGCTGAGATTCGCATTGTGGGAAGATAGAACTAGGATTAAGGCTGCCTTAAACACCTCACCATTCAAGTTAGTATATGGCCAAGAGCATGTCTTTCCTATCCATCTGCAAATACCTATCTTGGAGTTCATGCAGAAGTTTTACTCCAGTGACAATAGGATAGAGATCAGGTTAGCTACTTTGTTGAAATTAGAAGAGTAGAGAGATGTGGCCTTACGACAATTCTTTAGGCATCAAGCTGTTGTCAAACGCTAGTTTGACAAAAGAGCTAAGATAAAAGCTTTTAGGATATCAGACCTAGTATTGTTATGGGATAACGCCAATGAAAAGAAGGGCAGCCACCAAAAGTTTGACAAACTATGGCTAGGTCCTTATCAAATTGCTAAGATCCTATGGGAAAATGCTTTCAGACTGAGTAGCCTAACTGGAGAGCTGGTTCCTTTACCTGTTAATGGGAAGTTCCTTAAGCACTATTTTGAATCTTGAGGCTTGTTAATTTTTGTTTTGTATATAAGTAATTCGTTGTTTTCTTTATGTATATAATTTATTTTGTCTCATGTTTGTAAATAATCTACAGTTATTTATATAACTTTTGTGCTTCAGTTTGTAAATAACTCTTTCCTTTATGTGAATAATTTGCTGCTCTTTGTGTAAATAATGTGGCTCTTGTCTGTAAATAGCTTCCTGTTTGTACGTTTGTCCCTATCTCCTTTTGTTTTCTTTGCTTTTTGTTTTTTGTTTGTTAGTTCTTTGGGGGTTTAATTTGTTTCTTTCTATCTGAAGTTGTGGGTTGTTATATGAAGCGTACTATGGTCATTAGGAGAGAAGTGGTTTAGGTATTTCAAGTTTGCTGGTTGGATGATTTTGTCCTCAAGTTATTGTTTCATGTTTGTTGTCAATAAAGGTTGTGGAAAGTTTTGGAGAATAAGGTACCAAGTAAGTAACATTCATCAGCTCCCCTGAATTTGTCACAAATCATTAAAATCATCTCCTCTTCTAGTAGTGTATTTGTCCTAGGATGACAGTGTTGTAAAATTTGAGTGAAAAATCCGACTTCCAAGTGCTGTTATGAGGTCCATTGTAGTTTTCAACCCAGATCAGATATTAAACATCTAGCATATTGAAAAGAAAAAGTAGAATTAAATGAAATATTTGAAACTCCAAAAGAAAAGAAAAGAATTATCAAAAGAAGAAGAAGAATCAATATGAATGGAACAGTCTAGTATCTCTACCGAGGGCTATGGGCCTTTTAATACGGTAGTGAAGAAATATTGTGTGAGAGAACTAGAGGTATCTCGTTGAGGCTATGAGCCTAACCTTGATGACAATGCCGGGATATCATTGCGAAGAGGAAATCAACTCCTTGTAGCCCAAATTTTACACATTATTATTCAAAGATGAAGAACTTTATAAGAAGGAATGGTGCACCATCAAACACACATAGATTAAGGGGTAGTCGTTGTTTGACTTATTTGAGATTTAGCTCTTGCTTGTTTAAGCGGCCTAAGCTGGAGTTGTGATGTTCATGAACCGAGGAGTTGGATGATGAATCTTCATATTCTAATGGTTAAACCATTTTCGACTGGTCATACATTTGTTATGCACTTGCATAACCACCCCACTGATTTGGATCAAGATGGGTCCCCCTTTCTCTTTTTAGTTTGCTTTGTTTGGGTCATTTGCCTTCCTTTTGGGTTGCTTTTGTCTTTTGCTTGAGTTTTCTCTTCTGGTTTTGTTAAACCTTTGGTTCTGTTTAAGCTTAATTTGGTTCCCTTCTTGCTAAGTATTCAGTGAAGTAATCACAAGCCAAAGTGTATCTTATGTCCTTCTGATGACTAATGGAAGCATCTGTTTTGCAGGAGCAGGCCACACACATGATGATATTTCTCAAGTGAGTCCGCTTAGAAGGCTGTCCTCAATCCATTTGGTTATGAAAATTAGTCAAGGCAAAAGTCGGTAGGAATTTTCTTGACTCTTACCGACTGGTGGCTCAGCTTTGACTATTCAAAATCCAAAGAATCAGAATACTCCCCATTGTGCATCTTATTGATGTAGGGTTACGGTCTCCCCAACCCTTAGTTCGGCTGGTTCAAATCTACTTGTTTATGTTGCCCTATTGGCAGGGCCGGAGAGATATCGCAGTGATTAGAAATCATATAGGATCATCGGCCGAGCAAGGGTCATCATCCCAGACATGAATTTCCCTGCTCGGCATGGGGGTTTCCTTGAAGATATCTAAATTGAGATCTACAGGTCTCTATTAGGCAGCAAAAGGCATGCTGTGGGCATATATTTCTCTCTTTGCTAAGATGTCTTGGTAGATCCTAAAGTCTCACTAACGAAGCAAAAGGAGCTACACTTGATTGTGAAGGTTGTTTCCCCTTGATATGTACTCTCCTTTGAGCAGTGAGGGGTCTTGCTAAAACATGAGGTCAGCTTATGTCGGCAAAGCGACATAGCATCACCGGAGGTCTAGCCCGGTAGGTGGATGTCTCACCAAGAGCAGTTAATTAAGACTCTGAGAAGGGAAATGGGGGATTGGTATATACTCGCCAAATGAGAAGGTGCAGTACGGGAACTTGAGAGAATCCTATGTGACCTGTGATTGTCCAATCAAAGAGAGCTAATATTGAGCCATCGCCCAATTGACCACCCCTATGGAGGGGACCAATAGAGTGCGACTGGATGGATTCTTTCTGAGAAGAGCTGAAGACGAATCTGCTCGGGCGACGGTTCAAAGGTCTAAGGAGGCCTAATGGTGTTTTCAGAAGGAAATCAACGAGCAAAAGACTCCAGAACATAAGGGAGGACAAAGAATGAAGAAGCCATGACTCAGAGGGACACCTGTGGCGACCACTGACAGAGGCAGATCAATATTAATGCAGATATCCTAGAGCATTCAAGGAGACTCCTCAAGGGATTTCAAGGGTGGACACGAAGATGCTAGAGTTAATGCTGCAATTGTCAAAAGATCTAAAAAAGACTTCTCCTGTGAGTAGGAATCCTTCATCAGCATGGACAACAAGGATTCACATTGAATGCAGTTTTGACTTTCCTCAGAAAGATCTGAGAGCCGACTCTCCTGGATGCAGATATTTTGTAAACCCTAGCGCAGGGGACAACACATTCTTTGGTACAAACTCTATATAAATGGCATTCTTGCCTCTTTGTAAAGGTTAGAACTTTTACTGTGAGAATTTTTAGTGTAAGCATTTCTATGTTTAGACAGTAAGGGATTAGAACTTCTAGATTTAGAGAACTTTAGATAGAGAACCATTTAGAGTTAGAACTGTTAGGAGTTAGTCAGTTAATAGAAGGAGATAGAATTGCATCTTGATTCTTAGTAATGAGAGCTTCTTTTTCTTCTTGGTTAGTAGTAAGATTTCAGTATAGACTGTAATGTATTTTCTAAATTCTCTTAGTGTAGTTGGAAACAATCTGGAGCCTCAGATTCTCTGTACACTGGTGATTGTGCCAGCTTTGTAAATATTGTTTATTTGTTTTAATAACAATGGAAACAATCAAAGTTTAATCTACTTCATGTTGTATTCCTGAATGATATTTGTCTTAATTATATCATTTGATTTGTAAAGCCTCCAAGGAATGAAAGGTTATTTGTGTTTTATTTAATGGTAGCTAAAAGTCTATTATTCGAATTAGCACTGTGAATGAAAGAGGTTGTGTGTCAATCACAAGCTTATCTTGTTCTGCAGTTTTAGTTTATAATTCCTTGGAGTTAACAAGTATGGTTAAGATTGGATGAATTATGGTTCTTTTCTGTTCCAAAACCCTAATCTATCTTTTGTTGTTTCTTTAAAACCCCAGTTAAAGTAGGCTTTATTTTCATGCTTGATCTAAGAACAGTCCAGAAGCGCAACACTAGCAGGCCCCTTGAATATTACTGTTGCATTGACCACTAAGTAACGTCAATACAGTTGAGACCCAACTACCAATACCTTGGGAGCTAAGGCATCCATGTGTTTCCTTTCTCTTTTAAGAGAAGCAGAATAGCCATATTCTGCTTGCATTGTTGTGGTGCCAAAATCGCTATCAACAAGGAGAAGATCCTCTTCTCCAAGGTTTGTTGAGAGGGGCCAATCGGTTTTCCCAATGACATGGAAATAGACTATAGAATATCTCTCCTCCAGCATTCAAGTGGCTGTCGAGGAAGCCGAACCCAAACCGGGACCTTGGACGGAAACTCTTTCACCAAATTAAAACCCACATGTCATGGTTTAATTATTAGTCCAACTTGGTTATAAAAGTGTGGGCCACCCTCAAAAGCCTTGTTTCAATCTGAAATGCATGAAAAATCCACCAAGAAAAAATTATTCGTGGCCAAGAGAACCTCGAAATCCCCCTCTGGATTCCATGTCCTTCGAATCCAAGGGTCGAGGAAAGGAAGAGAGACTCTTATCACCAAAATTTTGCAAATCAAGACATGCTTACTATAATATTTGAAATCCTCGGCAACTACTTCCTTTTGAATTACCACCACCGAATGTACTTGCGTCCTTTCCAAACACCCATCAATATTTTGTAGTTTAAAAACCCCACTTCTAGATAGGTCAACAGGTCATGAGAGGATGGAGTGGGGACCCCGTTGCCTGCCTCCTCCATAGCATCGACCTTCGTCATCTCTTCCATTCTAGCCACAAACAGCTCCAAGACCACAACCAATCATAATGAAAGCCACACCCCCTCAAAACCAAGGGCGAGGCCCAAATAGAGGAAATAGGTACACCACCCAACAAGAAACGGAACAATCAATGCCTCCACACACAAGACTTTTCGCTGCAATAAGAACCAAGGCAACATATTTTGACAGAAAATGAAAACCCCTCCCCAAACACAAACAAAACCCACTCCCAAACTCAGCATAGAACAAGGAAAACTGTTAGACCAGTAGTTGTCACATGCATTCGCTCCCCTCAGCATGTAGCCATGGCTATGAAGGTCGTGACCTCACCTGCGAAGAGCAGAAACAATGCCATCCTCTTTTTCACAATTCAAGAAGCTAATTTAAGCTTCTTAATCTAGTTTTAATTTAGATAAAATTTAGATTTTAGATCTTTAACAATTTAGAATTTAGAGCTAGATTCTTATAATTTAGTTAGATTTAAATTTTTAAATTAGAATAATTATATTTTAGAGTAAATGTTAGTTTTTTTCTTTTTAGTTTAGTTTTTTTTACTTTAGGGCTAATTTTATCAATTTGGTTTTTTTGCATATTCGTTTGTCCAAGCTTGAAAAAAATAAATATAAAACTCTTGTTTGTCGAAGAATATTGACTAAAACTACTAATCTGTGTGTTGCAGGTTTGATTGCGAAAGAATCTAATCTTCAAAACATTGTGTCTTCTTTTTATAGATTAGATCACATTTGAATTCGTTGGTTTAAAAAGAACTCAACTATTTTCTTTGACATCATAAGCGGGATTAAAATTAACAAGTTTCTTTTGTGTCTTGTAGTTTGCAAACTATCATCGAGTGTGTATGCTCTCCTCTCACACCATTCAGTGATCTTGAGGATCAAAAGAATTTCCTTGGAAATTGTACAATCACACCCCACATTTGGATTTTGGATTTAAAAATGAACCCCATGCAAGTGTGAGGAAAAGGTGTTGTGTATGCTCTCTCCTTGCGTTTCATGCGATCTTGGATGATCAAAAACAACATCCTTGTCTTGCTTTTGTTACCTTTAGAGGGGCCTACCTCAAAAGAGGGAACGACTCCAACCAGTTTTTTGCTCGAGCTGGTATATAAATGGATAAGACTAACTGTCAAGCCATCATGGTATGTAGGCCTTAGCCGTGCAAAGTCACTCAAAACAGGGTACTATCGTAAAACATATAAGAGCCCCTAGTAGAGTGATTAAATTCTTAAGTGGCTTCTTGGATGCTCGTGAGGTGCCATGTCCCTAAGTATTCACTAAGAACCTTTGTTATGTGGCCAAAATCCCTTTCACTTGCTAGCACAAGAACAATCGTTCTGAAGCCGCCCCACGTCTTCACTAAGCATGTGTAGAGGCAAAAATTCCTCTTTGGGGAATTGATATTTGGTGATCCCAAGAAGTGAGTGTCGTGGAGGGGAGCCAATGCCACCAAGTCTCTAGTTTTCCACCTTGTTTAATTGGTTGGAGAAATATGAGTGGGGATCTAACAAGTGGTATCTCTTAAGAATCCTAGGTTGTGCAAAGTATTTTCAAATTGTTTGTCATCAAGATCAAACTCAAACACATTCTTTCTACTTGTGTCTTGTGTGTGTGTTTAAAATAAATCTCAACCAAACATCACACCTAGTAATTTACAACACCTCAAAACATTCCCAAAACCATCAACCAAACATGTCTAACCGCTATCCTTCATATTCATCTGTGACCCATGAACGAGACCAAAGGATTGAATATATTGACTATTGTTTGAAAGAACTTGAAAAATAACTTGAATCCCAACATTTGAATGAAGTGATGCAATCATCTCATAAGCCTTTATCGTCACCCAAAACTACATCATCCCAGTTTAATGTTCATGACTTTCTACAAAGGCTAAATGAGAAACCCAAATCTAAGTCCTCAAACACAAATAAAATGGTGCAATCCTACCATGTCATGCATCTATCTTCATCCCCCATAATTCAAAATAAACCTCATGAGTCTTTCACCCAAGTTAATGAATCTATCCAACCATACTCTCCTATCATACCATCTACATACAATGATTCATGTCAATCTCTTAGTCCAAAGCATGCTAGCATAGACTCCCTTGCACATAAAGATCAAAGTATTATTTCCACTCCATCCAATGATACCAAAAATCTCCATTCCCCTCCAATATTTCACCAAGATCCCATCTCTTAAGAACCTCATGATGATCCCCTTATCTCTTTTTGTTTCATCTAAAATGATCCCCTTCCATCTCAAGTGAAAAGTATCCTTCTAAGTTCCCCTTCGACCTCATCTAATGAATCCATACCATCTCATGATTTCATTGCATCCTAGGATCATGATAGTTCTTCCATCATATCCAATGATGTCCTACCATCTGTTGATCAAGATATGCTTTCCAAAAAATCTTGGGATTCCTTTCCTCATCAAGATCAAGATATGCCTACATTTAAGGATACCCTTTCATTCCATGATGATGTTCATCCTTCTCATGATCAATATATGCCTTTCATACCAATTCATGATGATTCCATACCTAATAAAGAGCAAGCTACTCCATCTCCTACACCCCGTGATCCTTTTCCAAGTCAAGATCAAAGTACCCCATCATCCCCATGTCAATATCCTATCACCCACCCTAATTCCCCTCATGATCACAATACTCCACAAGTCTGCCACCACTATTCAAGCTATTTATGATCCCCTTACCTATCAAATGGGTTCCCTCACTTTTATCCAAGTTGGTTTACTCCAAGAGCTTGTTAATCATTCCATATCACATCTACCTCACAATGGACTTGCATCTTGTTTCATAAATAATACATATCCCATTGGCAAACGAATGTGTCAAAGTATGAACTACAAAGGCAAAGGATTAGGCCTTCATGAACAAGGTATCCTAGAACCCCTTTTATATCCAAGAAAATCCATATTATCATGGTCTTGGTTATACACCTCACGCTCAAGACATTGGTACCCATTGTAAGTCCATATTCCATCAAAATAAACCTAAGTATCCTAGTCCATCAAACCTTCCATCTATCCTTGGTCTTTATCATCCAAACCCTAGTTCATCAACCCTTCCATCCATATTGGGGCCCTACATCCCTTCATCTCCTATTGATCAAGAACAACGAAGGCACACATCCTTGATGCTCTCTCAAAATTCTACCTACATTAACCCATCTATAATACCTCCATATCATTCACCTCCATCCACCTATCTCATTGCTCTTGGGAGCAATTTGGGTGCAAAATGTCAAATCTTCCATATCAAAATCCACATATATCAAAGGATCAACATATCTCCTCAAATAGACATGAAAAAATAAAATAAAATTTGATCCAAAGTCAAAAGAAAAAAATTCAAAGGCCAAAGGCCCACAAAGAAAAAAGGAAAATTTCAAAGGCCAAAAAGGTCCATAAAGCAAAAAGAAAAATATCACAAGCCAAAAAGGTCCGTAAAGCAAAAAGAAAAATATCACAGGCCAAAAAGGCCCACAAAGAAAAAATCAAAGTCAAAATCTATGTTGATTCCTAAAAGTCTCATAGAAGCAATAAAATCTAAATTAGCATCCAAATATTCTAATCCAAAAGCTTCCTCCAATTGTCCATCTAAAAACTTGTCACCTTCAAACTCCATTTTTCCTCCATCACTCCACCACCCTTCAAGGTGTGTGTCAATGTTGATCTTTCCATCCTTTCCATATAACCATCAACAAGCCTTCCAACCTCCTATCCATAATCCAACATTCATACCCCATTATCCTCCTTTAATCCAAACCTTTGTATAAGTCCTTAGCTTCTTCCATCATACCATTAATCTACTAACATTAATGAGCATAATCCTCATTGACATGGTTTATTAGAGCACATATTTGAGGGATATTAGCTGTGAAAATTGAGGCTTGAGTCCTTCCTCCATCTCCCTATCATGCATATATTATCTTCCATATTCATTTACCCCTATCCATATCCTATCTTTTATATTCCTCTTGCACTTTACACTTGGAGGAAAGTTTCATCCATCTTATCATTCATAGTCATTAGCCTCTTTACGTTCATTCCTCACAGTTCCACATTTGATCTTGAAAAGGCTAAGGATCTTCTTGAACATCATATATCTTATCCTATACACTTTATCCAAACCTTCCATACCATATCCTCCATCATGTATCTTATCCTATTCATTTTTATCCATATCTTCCATACCATATCCTTCACCTTATCCATATTCCACCATCCTATCTAAATGCACCCTTTCTTCCCTTCCTTGGTCTTGATGAGGAATAGGGGCAAAGTATTTAGGCATTTGTGTCCATATCTAATCTATTTGATCTTGATCATCCTATTCATTAGCCTTATCCTTGCAGTCTTTTGCTTCGTATCTCCCAACTTATCCAAATTCATGTCCCTTTTCCTTCCTTTGATCTTGATGAGACTAGGGACATATACTTCAATGCATGTTTTAGAAACAACACTCTTGACATGTCCATTTTCTTTAGATCCCATACCATTTAATGACATAGCCATTTCTAAATCCTTGTCTTGGATTAAACATTTTATCATCTTGCAAGATAGTTCTTGAATCTCCTACCAAGATACCTTCATCCATCACACTTGTCATTCAATCATAATGTTCTTATAGACACCAAGGGAAACTCAATGCATCTTGCTTATGAAAAAATTATCTCCAGTGTGGGTCATCATGTCCCTTTGCAACCTTGAATCTTATCATGCAAATCATATTTGAGCCTAGTTGTAAAACATTATCCAATCCTCATATCTTTTGTCAATCAATCATCAACAATCATCAATCTTATCATACTTAGAGGAATTAGTGATTCTAAGTATTTACCATCATCATTCCTTATGGAATCGATCATTCTTGGCATCCAATCAACCAACCATTATCATCTTTTGACAAAAGATATGTTGCTTGTGTGACATGTTTTGTAGTGAATCTTTCCTTTTGATCTATCATGTATTCATGGTTGCATTACCTCTATTGTGGAAGATCGTATTCCTTCAATCAGTCATCTATCACATTTCATATCACTCCATCTTTAAAACTTCAAAAAATGTCATGAAAAAATCCATAAAAAACATTAAAAGTCCTAAAAAAAATTAAAAAATCCAAAAAAATCAAATATTCCTAAAATCCAAAAAATCAAATATTCTGAAAATCCAAAAAAATCAAATAACTTCAAAATTTTCAAAAATAGTGACACTTTCATATCGCCACATAGCTTTGAACTTCAACAAAATCAAAGCGTACCAAAATTGACAGCAAAGCGGACATTGAAACATATCTACCAATCCCTCTTTCAAATCCAACCAAACACATAAACTATGACAAGAATCAATTCCACATCGAAACATGATGTTTGTCTGTTTGTTGGTATTTTGATTCATTTATGATTTTTTATCTTTGGTGGCATGTCTTTTATCTTCTCAAGGATGTCTTAGACTAGAGAGGTGAGGATGGGGCATGTCCACTTGTTTGTTGTCTATGGATTGTTTCTTATTCACGGGATGACTCGTCTTAAGACATGCTTGTCTAAAATCATCAAGGACCTATAATTCTAGTGTGGATGAGAGCATTCCTTGTCTGATAGTGTCTTCCATGCAATAAGTATTTAGTTCATCTAAGGTCCTTATACCTAGATGCTTATACTTCACTACTAAATAAAAATGCAAACAATATTCGGGTTGTCTAGATGTTCATGTTATCTAGATGCTTATACTAATTAGCAACATAATAAGCTTTATGATGATAAAGCACTTTGTAAAGCACAAGAAGCTTCATCACCTTCATTTCCTTCATATCTCTTTTTCATCTATCATTCCTTCCATCATCCATTTCCTTCATTTCATTTTCTTCATGCTCCTTATCACAAAGGGTAGTTAATCGATTTCTCTAACTGATACTTGTCTTTTAATCCAAATATCAAATCAATCAACTTGCTTTTTAGCATGGGACTCCACTGCTCCTTGATCACTCAATCTATTAATCAATCATTATTTTGTGCTAGCATCAATCTCAATCAGCTTAATCAACTCATCAACCCAGCCATATTGATCATCTCCATCAATTGTTCAGTTACGCCCATCAGTTGTGCATTTTCATCAAATGTGCATCTCCGCTTAATCACTCGTGCAATATCAATTATCAAATTTTATCCTCGTGATCTATTGAGAGATTACTCTTATCACAACTTGTTCAATCAATCTCTCAAGGGGGCATATCATATTCATCATTATCCCTACGAGGATATCCCTAGGGCATGTATCAGTTAATCAATCTTTTTTCTTTGAAACAACGCGACATATTGCATTGTCTCAAAGAAGGGAAAAATGTAGGCACATAAAAATTACCTTATAATAATTTAATTTATTCTATTAATTAAATAGGTTCCATTATCTATTTAATTAATTCATTAATATATTTCCTCTTAAATCATTTGCATATCCAAACATTTATCCATTTCATCTAAATAATCCATTTGCATATTTCATTAATCCATTTTATAAATATTTATCATTTCATTAATCATCTGCATATTCATAAATCATTTAAATCCATTGCATAATCATTAACTCATATTCATAATCATAAACCCATTCCATTAATACATTTGCATAAGCATTTTTCCATTTCATAAACATTCATTATCATTTGTATATTCATACATAAGCCAATTTCATTAAAGCATTTACATAATCATTTATTCACATTCATAAGCTTCATTTGCACAATCATTTTCATTAACTCTATTTGCATAATCATTTAGTTCATTATCATTTATCTATTCACTAATTTCATTCATGCATTTATGAAATATTCATAAAATTTCACATAACCATTTATCCCCCATTTCTCCCAAAATCTAGATCTTTCCCACAAGGACATCTATAAAAGTCCGCTTCCTCCTCACTTTTCAAAGGACAACTCCAATCTCATTTTGATCAAATCCATTCTACATAGCCTCTTGTGCTTTTTCTACAAAAATCTAAGAGCAAAGACAAGATCTTGTAGATAGGATAACAATGGAGTGATTTTCCTTTTGAATGCATGTGTTTGATTTCTTAGTAATTAGTATTTCATTTCTTGCATTTGTGTTCATTTGTAAATACTTTGTTGATATGATGTTGAATGCATGTTGATTCTCATTTGTGAATTCAAGGTTTTCATTTTCAGCATCATACAACCATTATCAACTTTCAAGATCCAATAACTTCCACAAAAAATAATTTTCACAATGACAATACTATCATACAAGTTAATGTAAAATGTACAAAAAATCCTTGCATATGAAGACAAGGACAAGGAGGTGATAAGGTAGGACTTAAATTCTAACTAACCCTCTAAATATGGACATGTATGAGAAAACTTGGGACAACTATGAGGACATATGTTGAGTACACATGATGTGATACAAAAGAAAAGAAGTCTCTCCAAGTGAGCTTAAGTGTAGTGTGAATAGGACCTAGTCAAACTAAATAGGTAAGACACTTTTTCACAATAACGACCCCCTAAGTGATACTTAGGGAGAAAGTTAAACATTGTTCACACACTGGTGAACACAACTTCTACATGGAAATCTAGCATACCAAAGTTTGAATACCACACCTCTAAACACCTCTGATCAACATATCTAAAATGCATAGACATATCTTCAATTGAAAAGAATTGTGGAGCAACACCAGAGTACTACTCTGCAACCCTAAACAACATTGCAACACATTGTTTCCTCTTTTTATCAAATCCAACACTGCAAGTTGACGAATAGCTTTAATTATAACATAATGCAACTAATCAAAGCATAGATAACACCGGCATACTCCACAACAATCTCCCCTAATAATGATCTTCTTCCTCCTTATGCAGTTGACACCAATGACAACACAAGCTTGTTGACATCAATGACAACACCAATCTCCTCATACTTGCAACATTCTCCCCATTTGTCATTGATGGAAACACATGATGTGAAAAAACATCAACAATAAACAACTCTGCTTCATACCTATTTCTTTTTCTCTTTTCTCATTACTCATTCTCCCTTATTCAGCTATATTGTTCTCTCCCCTTTTGACAACTGAACATGATTCTCTCTCTCCCTTAACTCTTTTCTTTTTCACATGACTCTCTCCCCCTTTGATATCAATGGAAAAGGACAAAAGATTTACATTACTTATGTTTCGATTTTGACATCAATCAACCTTCTTCCAACTGTTTTGCAACTTCTATTCCTTTATTGTTCTACATACTCCCCCTTAGGAGCACACACTATACTGCACCAATCAACAACTACTACGTAATGACAACACATACTCCCCCTAACAACAAAAACCAACAAAGTCACTACCTACTCCCCCTAAGAGGTAGCCACCAATATCAATCCAGACAAAAGAATGGATCTTGAAATCCACTAGATTGATGTGTCTCCTTATGCATCTAGTTCAAAGAAAGAGGGGAAATAACCCTCAATGTCTCTCAGAAATACTCAAATATATCCTTAGGAAGAACCTTAGTGAATATATTAGCAACTCGATCATTTTTAGGCACATAATCAAGATTAACTTCATTTTCTACAACCTTGTCTCTCAAAAAGTGATATCGGATTGAGATATGTCTTTTCCTTGAATGCATTATCAGATTCTTTGAAATATTGATGGCACGTGTATTATCACGAAAGATAGAAATTAGTTCATCATACACTACTCTGATATCCTTCAATGTTTATCTCATCCACAACACCTATGTGCAACAAGATGCTACTACAATGTATTATGCCTCTACAGTAGATAAAAACACTAAATCTTGTTTCTTGCTTAGCCATGAAACCAATCTACATCCAAGAAAGAATGCACCACCACTTGTATTTTTCTTGCCATCTACACAATTAGCCCAATCTACATTGTGTAAACACTTAGAGTAAAATCAATATCCTTTGGATACCACAAGCTGTGATTCAGAGTTTCCTTCAAGTATCTGAATATCCTCTTCATTGTTGCAACATGTGACTCTCTAAGATCTTAAAATTTATCCACAAGACAAATTGCATGCATGATATCTAGTCTAGTAATAGTTAGATAAAGAGAACCACCAATCATTGATCTATACTTGCTCTGATCAACCTTAGGAGATTCATCATTCTTGCTCAACCTGCAACGAGTAAGCATAGTGGTACACACCAATTTAGAATCTTCCATTCCAAAATTCTTCATTTCTTTGACATATTTTGATTGTGAAATGAAACTACCTTTGTCTATCTGATTTATTTGTAATCCAAGGAAGAAATTCATCTCCCCAAACATAGACATTTCAAAATCTTTCTGCATTTCTTCTACACACTTCTTGCACATAGCTTCATTGCCTCCAAAAATTATGTCATCAACATATACAACCACAATCAAAATTTGATCTTTTTCAACTTTAAAGTAAAAATTGATACCTACAGTACCTTTATTGAATCCTTGTTGTATCAAATACTTACCCAACCTTGCATACCAAGCTCTAAGAGCTTGCTTCAATCCATATAATGCCTTCTTCAATTTGTAGACCATATTTGATTTGTCTAATAACTAAAATCCTTATGATTTTTCTATGTATGCATCTTCTTCCAATTCTCCATTCAAGAAAGTAGACTTCACATCCATCTAATAAACTTGGAAATCCTTATGTGTTGCAAATGCCAGAAACATCCTAATAGCTTCCATTCTTGCCACCGGAGCAAATGTCTCCTCAAAATCTATTCCTTCAACTTGTGAGTAGCCTTTACACACAAGCCTTGCCTTGTTCCTTACTACTTCTCCACTCGCATTTAGTTTGTTTCTGAATACCCACTTAGTTCCAATCACATTTTTGTTTGTTGGTCTTGGAAAAAATTCTCGTGTGATTCTTCTCAATTTGCAATATTTCTTTCATAGCCTTGATCTAATATTCATCTTTGCATGCTTCAACCACTATTTTAGGTTCAAATTTAGAAAGTAAACATAGGTTTACCTTTTTTCAGCAGCTCTCCTTCTTGTCAATACACCTTTGTTCTTATCTCCAATGATCTAATTTTCAAAATGATTCTTCTACACATACTTAGGAGTTTTAGGAGTCTTTTCTGGAGCTTCTTCCTCTTCAATTTGTACTTCTCTTCAACTTTTTCTTCTTCTCTGCAACAAGACTCGTCTGATTCATATCCATCTATCATCATTGAATTTTTTTGTAAATCTTCATCAACCTTGACACTTGAACTCTCAACAATATTTCTCAAACTCTTGTTGTAGCACTAGTAAGCTTTACTTTTAGTAAAATGTCCAAGGAAGATACCTTCATCAGACCTTGCATCAAACTTTCGTAAGTTATCTTCATCTTTTATGATATAATGTTTGCTTCCAAACACTCTGAAGTATGTGATAGTAGGAATCCTTCCATACCATAGCTCATAGGGAGTCTTTGTATTGTTTTCTCTTGTTAGAACTTTGTTAAGTATATAAACAACAATATGAATTGCTTCTCTCCAATAGACTTCCAGTAGATTTTCCTTTTTCATCTTTGTTCTTGCAACTTCTTGAACAATCCTGTTTTTTCTTTCAACCACTTCATTTTGTTGAGGAGTCCTAGGAGCAGACAAGTGCCTCTTTATGTCATGATTCTCACAAAAGATGTTAAAATTAGTAGAGGTGAATTCTCCACCTCTGTCAAACCTCAAACATTTGATTTACATATCTATTTCATTCTCAACCATAAATTTGAATACTTAAACTTGTCTAGAGCTTTTGATTTTCATTTGAGAAAATTAACCCATGTCATTCTAGAATAATCATCAATTCATAGCATGAAATACCTATCACCTTGAAGACTTCTTACTCTTGTAGGGCCACAAATATTTATATGTACCAATTCCAACAATCTAGTAGTAGATTGTTCTTTGACTTTGAATCTCCTTCTTGCTTGCTTTCCAATTTGACATTCTTTACAAACAACATTGATAGGCTTTGTAATCTTTGGAAAATCTCTTACAACTTGAACTGAATTGATTTTTACTAAGTTATCAAAATTGATGTGACACATCCTTCTGTGCCATAACCAGCTTTCATTAATCAGAGGCATAAAGCAATGACTGTTAGCACCCTTAAGCTGATAAACATTTCCATTTGTTCTTTTTCCAACAACAACCACAGTTCTAGATCCTTTTATGATCTCACATCCATCATCCTGAAACATATGATTATATCCTTTTCCACACATTTGTACAACACACAAGTGGTTATGCCTTAAACCCTTAACATAGTAAACATCATCAGTATTATGCTTGCTATCAAAACTGATAGAACCTTTGCCACATATCTTAACAGATGTATCATCACCAAATCTAACACATCCTCCATCATATTTTTCAAATTTAACAAACTTACTCTTGTCACCGATCATATGATTAGAGCATCCATTGTCAATAATCCAGTAATTCTTCTCCTATCTATCATGAAAAATAGATACCAAAGTACCTTGAGTCTTATCCTTTGTCTCTGGAGGGCTTTCCTTCACAAATCTCTCAGAGTTAGTAGAAACATATCCATCTTTTAAATCCATGAACAAGCATTCATCATCATCATCATCTCCATAATCAAATTCATCATCAGAAATACTTACATCTTCTCTAAAATAATAACTTTTCATAATCATCTTACCTTTATTCTCCTTATTTTTTTCATTCAAACCTCTGTTTGGATATCTTCAAGCATAGTGACCTATCTTTCCACAGCTGAAACATTTGAAAGGCAGCTTACCATTGTACTTACCAGTACACTTCTTCATTCTCCTTGTAAATTTAGCTTTTATATCATCGAGATCCTCCTGATTTGATTCCTTGTTCTCCTCTAATTTCCCAACCTTATAAGAAATCTCAGTTTTTGCACCACTATGTGTTCCAAATTCTCTCATCTCAAAAGTAGATAGAGAGCCATACAACTGATCTCTGGTATATTGATTCAAATTTGCAAATTCCTCAATAACAAATACTTTATGACTATAGGATTTAAGAAGAGTTTTGAGAATTTTCTTTACCACTTCTGGTTCTTTGAGTTCACCACCGAGACCTCTCATGGAGCTAACAACTAGATCTACCCTCTGCATATAGCTTGTAACATTTTCTTCTTCAAACTTCCTCAGGTTCTCAAACATGATCTTCAGATTCTGCATCTTAGCTTCTTTGACCTTATTATATCCTTTATAAATGCTTGTTTTACCATTGGTTTCATAGACCTTGATCTCATCAGCAATACTTGGACCATTTGTAGGTTCAATGTATCCATCCTTAACAGATTTCCAGACATCATATCCAAGGAAGACCAGAAAACTTTCCATTTGTCTTCCAGAAAGCATAATATGTTCCATCAAATATAGGGATCTCTTTCTTGTGCATCTTCCCAAATCTACCTCAAGCACTTAAGCTTTCTTCCAAGGAACCTTGCTCTAATACCAATTGTTGAATGCACAAGACAACTGAGGGGGGGTTGAATCAATTGTATCTTAAACCTTCAAAACCCTCATACACATTTAGATCCACATTAACTGAATTAACCCTTAATATGTTATGATGATTTAGCATGAAAGACAAATCACAAAAATTGAAACAAATCAACACCATGCACAAGAAAACACTAGATTTATGTAGAAAACCCAAGATGGGAAAACCACGGTGAGGATTAGCTCACAATATAAAGTAATATCAACACCGAATTCAATAGGGCTCACTGTCAAAGGGCTCACTGCCCAAAGATGAAAGGCTCACTGCCAAAATAGAAAGAAGATAAAGAAGAATGTTACACAGAGAAATTCATCTTAATGTAATAGAGAAATTCACCACAATATCACCAACACCTTCACAACTTGACCAAAGAATCATAAACACCTTTTACTCACTTCATCCAGCAATCTAACATGTGAAATCTCACACTACACTTCTCAAATTCGCACTCTAACACTCTACACTTTGCATCATTCATAGCTCACTTGTCTATCTTCCCATCCCTCAACAACTCAACTCATATTTATACCATCTTCAACCTTGAAAACATTCTCCAAGGTCGGCTATGCACATCAACCATGCAAATTCAAATTAGGTCAGCACCAAAACACTTATGTGGCAGATAGAAGTGAAGGTGGACCACACCATTCCTTATTTGGGACCCAAAACTATAACACCATGCTACAACATGCTTCTACAAACAATAGACATCCACCACAATTAGTGTAAACACCAAGGTCGATCGTTACCATGTAAACACCATTAAAATTTTAAGTACACGCTTCCTTTGAGCCAACAACACCTCACAGACAACAAATGTCACTTGAACATAACTTGAAATATTACATAAACACCCTGAAATCCAACAAACTCCTTCGCAAGAACCTTCACCCGAAGAATGTACATGTCCAATACACTCAAACAACTCTATCATACAATACAACTTAAGAAGTTGACTTCCGAAGCACCAAACCTCAAGCAACCTCGACTAAAGAAATATATCAACACTAGCAACACAACTTTAGATCCACAAGACCTAAAACCAAATTGCAGAGCAACGTGGAGCAAAAACATTTCTCCCAGACACCTATGCAATACACTGTTCACACACTAGTGAACACAACTTCTTCTGCACAACGATCCAGCATACCAAAGTTTGAATACCACACCTCTAATCAACATATCTAAAACGCATAGGCAAATCTTCAACTAAGAAGAAATGCAGAGCAACACCATAGTACTACTCTGCAACCCAGAAAAACACTACAACACACTATTTCCCCTTTTTATCAAATTTTCTCAAAAGCACTTGGAAACCAAGCACCAGAAACACATCCTCATATTCAACACTTCCTCAACCATAGACAGAAGCTTATCAAAACAACACTAGAGGTTGACACTAGTAGCTTACTAATGACAACGTAATGCAATTAATCAAAGCATAGATAAAACCAACATACTCTCACAACAATCTCCCCTAATAATGATCTTCTTCCTCATACAATTGACACCAATGACAACACAAGCTTGTTGACATCAATGACAACACCAATCTGCTCATACTTGCAACAGTCTTCCGGTCTTTGTCTTGTGTTGCAATAAAAGCTTGTGGTTTGGAACACTTTAATGAACCCATATGTACCAACTTTGTTTGCTCCCTCCCGAGTGATGTAAAAAAATCAAGTGAAGGCGTTGTAAATCTAGTACCAAGTGCACCTCTAGTGGCATAAAAAGTACAAACAAATATTGAATAGTTAGGACCAAGCTTGCCAAAGATGGAAAGAATCAACTATCATGTTTATCAATACCACACTTTGTCAACTAACATCTAAGGGACTTGAGTTTGGTGAAGAAGTCCAAGATGTTGTCAAAAAATTTAGGATTCAAACTAATAAGTTCATTCTCCAACTAAAATCCTCTCAAGGTATCCTGCTTCCCTAACAAAGACTCCAATTGGATCCAAATTTGATTGGGTGTAGTGCAAGATTCAACATGAAAGAGAAGATCAAGAGACATAGACATGCACAATATCCCAAAAGCCTCATCGCACCTATTAAACCATTTTATCTTCTCTGCAACTCGTTTTGCTTCAAATTTTATATC
>VDFB02185459.1:0-14108 GCA_007258455.2 Sequoia sempervirens
TAATAAAATATTAATGCACATAACTGACAATTATTTAAATAAGCAACTTTGTTAACTTTATTATTTTTAAATAGTTTCCATTTTTATGTTGAACATGTAACAAGGCAAAATAAGCTCAAATTTTCAAAAAAATTAGTAGCTCTACCAACATCCACAATAAATGCTTTACTGTATCAGCATATTCATTCACATAAGCATAGTATTGAGGCTCAATAACTAATATTCATTCAAATATAAGAAGAAATAAGTATGGAAAACATAAGAAAAATATAGAATGATAACATAGTCATGGAGAATCTCTGATAATAAGATGTTCTCCATTATATTGCTTCAATTGATATATGTTAATAACAAAAGTCTTCAAAATGGAAATGATATATGATGATGATAATTTAAAACTAGGCCTTGGTTTCCTATTTATATAGGAAGCAACAAGCTACAGGCCTTTTACAAAAAGAAACGACCTTTCATAACTACTTCTTTTACTAACAACTATTTAATTAGCATAGTTAAGGAAATAACAAGACTTAAGAAATTTTGACATATGGTTGCATTATTCAATGTAGAAGACTCGTGATCATTGATCTAGCAAAGTCTTCCTCTCCATGATGAACATCCAAATGCTCTCGCCTCAGTGTCCTATTCTTCTGAAACTAAATACTTTTCCTCCCATTGATACACTGTAAAATCGGATGGCCACTTATATTCCTGGATCTTTTGCATGTTTGCAAGATGAGTTTTCCATTGACTATCTATTAATGCCTTTGTATCATTGACAAAATTTAGGTATCCCACATCAAGAACAATCAACCCATCCATGATTTGATTTAGCCTGGGAAGACTGGTATCATCATCCTCCTATATATGAGTTACGCACTTATGAACAACCTAACTGAATTCTTTCTTCCACTTATCCAAGTCCTCCAATTGATCACCATCTCTCATGATTTTAGGTATATACCACTGTTTGCAGGTATGGAATAAATCCATTCGTGTTACAATCTTTTTATCAAACCCTTGTACATACTGAAATTCATCAATAATCATCCTCACAGTTTGTTCAATTGGCTTTAATATTGTGGGTACATTAGGACTTCTTTGTAGAACTTTGCATAACTTAGAAAAAGTGTGGTGAATAGGCTACCACCTTTTGAAGAAAGGATCTAATACAAGCATATGTGTATTTATTTGTTCCATTGCCTGTTGAAGTGTTTTATAACTATCATGCACATTCTCCAGTTTATCCATAACTGATTTTATCCTGTGCTCAAGAATCTTTTCCATAACTTCACAAATTCGTCTTTTCACTTCATCTTGGATTTGATTGCTGGCCTTCTTTACACCATCCACTTCCTTCTCTAGAGTTTTTACCTATTCTGCAGAAATCTTCTTTACAATATCCATTGGATAAATAGGAGGCTTGTATAACACCATCTCCTTGCTTTGTGAGGGTCCTGATCCTCTTAATTGTTCTTTCAATTTGACATTCTCCATGAACAGTTTATTAACTTCATCATTTATGAACCTTTGTTCCTTTTCATACTCCTTCGATCTGTCTTCTAATCCCTTAACAGTTGCTCTCGAGTGAACATGGCCGAATGCATGGTCATTGTGGCTGCCTCCAAAGGGGTGGTATCTTGTATTGTCCTTACCATCGCTGCCCCTTTCATCCCTTGAATTACATCCAATAATTTTGGCTTATGTGTATTTTTCTATTTGATCCATATGGCCAAGGTTTCAATCTTTGGGTTATACCCAGTTCCACTCACACCTTCATCAGAGTCAAATTTTGCAACTAGCATTAGATCTTCCTGAGCCCACACTTGATCAAGCAGAAACATTTTCTTTAATTCCAAACCAGGGAAAATGAGCATATTTCTCTTCAAGACCATTTCTCTAGTCTTTTGGGGGCTAATGTCAATGTTGTCAACTCTTAATTCCTGGAAAGTCTGTGCTACCATTTCATTTTTCTCTGATTCTTCAATTCCTGCTTGAGCTGATTCTATCCTCTCTTGAAATTCTTTTATCTTCATCTTCATCGAGAAATCCCTAAACTCAGGAGTCTTAATGAATTCATCATCTTCTATGAATCTCCTAGCTGCAATTTCCCTTTCATCCTCATGTACCTCTGTACTTTTTTTTCTACATCACCCATCCTTTCCTCATGTTTATGGGGACTGGTCTCAAGGATGGGTTGATCAACTTCAATATCACCTTTCAATGACAACAGTATTGTAGCCACTTCCTCAGTATTTTCCACCTCTTTAGTATCCTCATAAGGTACTAACTATTCAATGCTTCTTGTCTTCTGTCTTTTGGGAGGTAATTGCTCCATGGGAGGCTTAGAGGTTTCACCTAGGGTATGCTCTGCAGTTGCACCACTATGATGTTCTTCGAGATATGCTTCCTTCTTCTTGTACAATTCTTCAAATCTACCAATTATCAATTCTATCCTCTTGATGGGGTCCTTTTCCTCAAAAAAGTATCCTAGGAAATCCTTGGACCTCTGCTTTGTCCTTTCTTCAACCTTCTTCATATATTCCCATTTTCTCCTTCTACTAAATACATCATTATAAGTAATGCAGTTCCTTATGACATCTTCTTCAAAATCCACTTGGTGTGGCAGTGTCATTTTGGTAAGAATATTGTGCCTTATGTTCATATGCTTTTCAGGGTCAAAGGCTCTTTCTTTTCCATATTTAAATGCATATCTTGTCTTCAAATAATACTAAAATCCTCTAGTGTGTCTGAGCCTACAGTCCAATCTTCACACTTGGTTTGGTTTGACAGGAAAGTGCCTTTCTTCTGATTTTGCATTACATATTTCTCCATCCACATAATTTTCCACATAAATTCAAGAAATGCTAATCTGAGGGGCACAAATTTTGGCAGTATGTGTGGAGCAACAAGGCATCCATAAACTCTTATTATTGTAAGTTTCGGGAGGAAGAACCAATCTCCAAAATTGTGTGTATGACCCTACTATGGTCTTAAAGCCAAAGGTCTCACTAGTTGCAACATTTTGGTTGGAAATCCTGGTATTGCATACCTAAGAACTTGAAGGATTCTGCGTACAAATTATTTGTAGAATACAACAAAGCTTGAATTCTTGCACTGATTGTCCCAAATATAGCACCATTTTTGGACAGGTGTGGGATTCCCTTGCTCATCTACTGTAGCCAAGTCCATTCTTTTAGTCCATTGGTCCTTTTATTCTGGTACAATATTAGATGACACAGTAGGGAATAATGTCTGAATGTAATCAGTGCTCTATCCTCTATAACTTGGGAGAATTCATCATCTAACGCCTTCTCAAGGTATGAAGCAAAGTCATATTCAATATTAGTTTCAGGGTTTTGAATTCTCATGGCCATCATCATTAGGCCTATTGGAATTTTATCTTGAGCATCTATCCCCAACACTTGGCAAAGAGCTAACTATGTATTCACAAAGTAATATTGAAAATCTATCACATTAAATGGTTCAGTAGTGGTAGTAGAGATGGGGAATGTTTTGTTACCAATGCCTCTTTTCATATATAGGGGTACCTCATCACTTCTATAAAAAAATTTTAACCTAGAATAATCCTCCTCACTTTTCTATAGGTCTATCTTGGTCAGAGCCTACTTTTTTAAGCCAAAACACTCAATGATGGATTTTTTGGTTACTTCTACCAAATTGTGCCATTTGGAAACCTTACTATTTTGGTAGCTGAGTGATAGTGTTTGGTTAGCAGTCTGATAAATTCTACATCAACAAACATATTTGGGACAATCAACCTTGCTATATCCAACATCCAAGCGTTTGACACTGGAATCTTCTCATTTCTCTTACTATAAAAATACCAAAATAGGTCCCATCCAGATTTGGAAATGAGGGCATCCCTACAACTTTGTGCGGTGTCCACAAGAAACTTCTTATTACCCTCTTTAGTAGACCCTGGAAGTATATCTAATATGGACTAATGGAGTGGTCTCTTCTTTACTTTAGGTTCTTCATCTTTAATTTTAGGTTGACTATCTTTTACTTCTGATTGTTTTCTTTTAGGAGGCATGTTTCAATTTTCTCTACTATGGCTTCAGATGACAAAACCTTGAAATATTTTTTATATTAACAGAGATCTTTTAGAGAGTTTTCGTGCACTTACCTGAGTATTTCACGCTTGTAGGAATTCTTCTTCTCGTATCCTTAGCTCAGGCCACGCTAGTGCACTGCAATTGAGTACGATATTGGGAAAAATCACTTATCTTTGGATGGCACGGTATTCAGTCATATTAGTTTTTGCAACCCTTAATAATTTAATAGCATTTAATTTTGGCAACTGATGTGATTTGTTGTAAATTGTAATGATGCCACGTTTACTGCACTATCGCTTTTCTCAAGGCTTCTTGCTGCTGGGTTGCGGTGTATACCGCTCTACCACATATGTTGCTCACCTTCCCGGCGGTATAATAGTGTATGCTTTTGATCATTACTTGAAGAATGTCGATGAGACAATCTTATTTGTCTTACTGATATCTCAATGTCCCATCGACATTAGATCTTATGTTCCTTTGATGTTGGTTTCCGGTGTCGATGAGACAAGTTAATATCTCTTGCCGATATGCCACTGTCTTATCAATATTTACCTTCGGCGGTATTTCTTTATATATCGGTGTAACTCTGCCATGTCGAGGAGACTTGTGATTATGACTACGGTATAGTGGTGTTTTTCCCTTCCCTTCTGTTGTTTACTGCACTACGACCTTGCTCAAGGCTTCTTGCTCCGGGATTGTGGTGTATACCGCTCTACCACATATGTTGTTCACCTTCTTGGTGGTATAGTGGTGTATAATTTTGATCATTACTTGAAGAGTGTCGATGAGACAATCTTATTTGTCTTACCGATATCTCAATGTCTCATCAACATTACTTTGTTATATCCAAGAGTTGTGTTTCGCCGAGCACTCGTAGATATACCTTGTCAATGTGACATAAGAAATTCTCTCCTCGATATGCCTGTATCTTGTTGAAATTTCACTATTTTACATTGTCGATGAGACATATAAATAAGTCTCTTCGACATAGGGGTGTCTAAACTGGCGCTAAACCCAAAGCTAAAGTCGGAGCTAAAAGTGGCGCTACACTCGAAGCTAATATCGGCGCTAAAGATGACGTTACTTTGTTATATCCAAGAGTTGTGTTTTGCCTACCACTTGTAGATATACCTTGTCAATGTGACATAAGTGATTCTCTCCTCGATATGCTTGTATCTTGTTGACATTTCACTATTTTACATTTTCGATGAGACATATAAATAAGTCTCTTCGACATAGGGGTGTCTAAACTGGCGCTAAACTTGAAGCTAAAGTCAGAGATAAAAGTGGCGCTACACTCGAAGCTAATATCGGTGCTAAAGATGACATTACTTCTGATGCTAATTAGCTCCTAAATTAGCGTTGAATTGTACTGATCGGTGCAATAAACACCAAAAATTGCACCATCCTGATAAATAACGCCGACCTTTTCAAAAAATTGCTAAAAAATACATTAAAATAGTGGGTAGAAGAAAAAAAGAGAGCAAAAAGTGGAGCAAATCGCAGGTATTTGTTGTACTGAATATTACCTCTCTACTTATCTCTATCTCTCCTCTCTCTCTACCTCTCCTTCCCTCTCTACTTATCTTTATCTTTTTTGTCCTCTCTACCTACCTCTCCTTCCACCACTCTCTATTTCTCTCTATCTCACCTCTCTCTCCCTCACTACATCTCCCTCCCTCTCTACCTATCTATATCTCCCCTCTCCCTCTCTACCCAGCTCTCCATCCATCACAACCTACCTCTCTCTCTCTCTATTACTCTTTATCTCACCTCCCACTCTCTCCATCCATACCTCTCCCTCTCCTTCCTTCTCTACTCTCTATCCCCCTAATCCCTCTCTACCTACCTCTCCATCCATCACTCCCTAACACTCTCTCTACACCTCTCTATCTCACTTCTCTCTCTCCCTCCCTCCCTCATTCCATCTCTACTCTCTCTCTACCTCTCCTTCACTCTCTAATTATCTTTATCTCCCCTAGCCCTCTCTCTCTCACTAGATGTATCCCTCCCTACCTTTTCCCATATCTACTCTCTATCTCTCCTCTCCCTCCTTCCCTCTACCTCTCTCTCACTCCTCCCTCATCTTTTTTCTTTCACTCTCTCCTCTCTATCTCACCATTCTCTCTTTCCCTCTCTGTAACTCTCTACTTCTCTATATGTCACCATTCTCTCTCTACTTATCTTTATCTCACCTATCCCTATTTACCTCTCCCTTCCTCCCCTCTCTTGCCCATCCTCCCTCCTTCCCTCTATCTCTATCTCTTTGTACTTCTCTCTATTTCACCTATCCCTCTCTACCCACATATCCCTCCATCACTCCCTACCACACTCTCTCTATTACTCTCTATCTCACCTCTCTCTCACCTCCCTCTCTCTCCCTCCATACATCTCCCTCTCCTTCCCTCTTTACTCTCTATCTCCATAATCCATCTCTACCTACCTCTCCATCCATCACTCCCTACCACTCTCTCTACACCTCTCTATCTCGCTTCTCTCCCTCCCTTGTTCTCTCTCTACTCTCTCTCTACCTCTCCTTTCTATAATTATCTTTATCTCCCCTAGCCCTCTCTCTCTCTCACTATATGTCTCCCTTCCTACCTTTTCCCCTATCTACTCTCTATCTCTCCTCTCCCTCCCTCTACCTCTCTCTCTCTCTCTTTCTCACTCTCTCACTCCTCCCTCGCCCTCTTTCTCTCTCACTCTCTCCTCTCTATCTCACCATTCTCTCTTTCCCTCTCTGTAACTCTCTTCTTCTCTATATGTTACCATTCTCTCTCTACTTATCTTTATCTCACATATCCCTCTTAACCTCTCCCTTCCTCCCCTCTCTCACCCACCCTCCCTCCTTCCCTCTATCTATATCTCTCTCTATTTCTCTATATCTCACCTATCCCTCTCTACCTGCATATCCCTCTATCACTCCCTACCACACTCTCTTTACTACTATCTATCTCACCTCTCTCTCACCTCCCTCTCTTTCCCTCCATTTGTCCTTCCTTATCTACTCTTTATCTCTCATGTCTCTCTACCTCTCCTTCCCTCTCTACTTATCTTTATCTCCTCTTTCCCTCCCAATAGTGTTTAAGGTATAGGGTTGAGGTTATAGGGTTAAGTGTATAGGGAATAGTGATTAGGGTTTAGGATATTAGGTATAAATTTGAGGGTATAGGGTATAGGGATGAGGGATGAGGGTTTAGGGTTTAGGGTTTAGGGTTGAGGGTTGAGGGATAGTGTTTATGGTTGAGGGTATAAGGTTAAGTGTATAGGGTATATAGATTATGGTTAAGGATATTGGGTATATAGTTGAGGGTATTGGGTTGAGGATATTAGGTTTAGGGTTGATGTTTTAGGGTTTAGGATTTATGTATAAGTTTTAGGGTTGAGGGTTTAGGTATAATGTTCAGGGTTGAGGGTATGAGGTTAAGTGTATAGGGTATAGGGATTAGGTTTTAGGGTGTAGGGTTAAGGGTATAAGGTATAGGGTTAAGGCTTGAGAGTGTAGGGTTTGTCATTTAAGTATAGGGTTAAGGGATAATGTTTAGGGTTTAAGGTATGAGTTTGAGGGTGTAGGTTATAGAGATGAGGGTTGAGGGTGTAGGGTTTAGGGTTTAAAATATAGGGTTGAGGGTTGAGGGATAGTGTTTAGGGTTGAGGGTATAAGGTTAAGTGTATAGGGTATATGGATTATGGTTTAGGATATTGGTTATATAGTTGAGGGTATTGGGTTGAGGATATTAGGTTTAGGGTTTAAGATTTATGTATAAGTTTGAGGGTTGAGGGTTGAGGTATAATTTTTAGGGTTGAGGGTATGAGGTTAAGTGTATAGGGTATAGGGATTAGGGTTTAGGGTGTAGGGTTAAGGGTATAAGGTATAGGGTTAAGGCTTGAGAGTGTAGGGTTTGTTGTTTAAGTATAAGGTTGAGGGATAATGTTTAGGGTTTAGGGTATGAGGTTGAGGGTGTAGGGTTTAGGGTTTAAGGTATAGGGTTGAGGGTTGAGGGATAGCATTCAAGGTTGAGGGTATAGGGCTAAGTGTATAGGGTATAGGGATTAGGGTCTAGAATATTGGTGTATACGCATAAAAATGGTCATGTCTATAATCCTGGCTATTAATTAAATATTTATTATTTAATTAATTTTTCCTAAAGTCCTCTACATATGATTAAATTTAGTTAATTTAATTATATTGTTCATTCATCTTATTTTTCTTCCATAATTAAATAAATTTATTTTATTTAATTATTTTCATACGTCCACTTAATTAATTAAATAAATACATTTTATTTATTTAAATTAATTATCATTGTTTAAATTTAAATTAAATCTTTTGATTTAATTAAATTTAAAAATCTCTTTTTCCTCTATTTTAATTTCTCCTTCTAATTAATTAAATGTTTCATTTAATTAATTTCATAAAAGTGATTTAATTAAATAAATCTTATTTAATTAAGGGATCTTATGCTTTCTTTCTAAAAACACAATTAGATATTTTATTTGATGGTGAAATCTTCTCATATCATAATTAAATATTTTATTTAAAATGATATCTTCTGCTTTCTTCAAAAATCTTGATTAAAGCTTTCTTCTTATCACCAACTTTCTTCTGCTTTTAAAAGCTTAATTAAATATTTTATTTAATTAAGAAAAGCTGAATGTCATCCACAAATAAATAATTGAATTTTTAATTCATTATTTATCAGCTTTAAATCTTTCTTTTATTCTTTTAAAGAAAGATGATTTCTTATCTTCTTATCTTTTCCTATTTCATAAAAATAGAAAAATCGTATTTTTAGGTTTTCTTCTATCTTCTCTTCAGTTTCATCTTTCTTCAGCCATTCGATCTGCCAGGAATTATCACAACCGTCAAATCAAGACAGCCAATCAAAGTCATTCGAAAAACTCTATAAATACCTGTGTGAATCCAAGCATTGATAATAGGCAATTAATTAGAGTTCATGCATTTAATCCATTTAGTATTCATTTATCATAGCATCATGGTTATTTCAAGCATATTAGTCTTATTCCATATCATAGCTTAAATCTTGCATCATGCATCACATTCGAATCTCGTTCTTTAGGAAGACAGTTTGTTGAGCCTAGCCTACAATCTGAGAACAAAAGCTGGAATCGACAAAAACACTAAAGATAGAGGACGATAGGATGACAATCGAAACAGAATATTGAGTTTGCATTTACTTACTTCTTTTGCTCTGTTTTGATACAATGTCTTATCGGTGTGCTTAAATAGTATTTTATTTCAATTCATTTACGCATTTTATTTTTGATCACACATTAAATGGCGCCCACCGTGGGGCACATGCCCCTATTTTAGACTTCTTTCTTGCAGGTTTTTCTTGTAGGTTTACTTGCAGGTTTTCTGACATCCGAAAGCGCATCTGGAAGATCCAATTTTTTTCTTTTTGCAGGTACTTTTGCGCATTTGAAAGACTGTTTCGGCGCATATGGGAATTTCTGCAGCGCATCTGGGAAACAGAGTGGCGCATCTAGGCATTTCTGCAGAGCGTATAGGGGTTTAGTTACTGCATATAGGACTTTCTTTAGCACATTCAAATATGTTTCGGAAAAATTAATTTATTTTTTTTGCATTTAGATTAGCGCATATAGGTTCTGTTTTTGCGCATCTGGGTAACAGAGTTGTGCATTTGGGTTCTGTTTTCACACATCTGGGTAACAGAGTTGCGCATTTGGGTTTTGTTTTCGCACATCTGGGTAACAGAGTTGAGTATTTGGGTTCTTTTTTCATGCATCTAGGTAACAGAGTTGCACATTTGGGTTCTGTTTTCGTGCATCTGGGTAACAGAGTTGCGCATTTGGGTTCTGTTTTCACGCATCTGGGTGACAGAGTTTCGCATCTGAGTTGTAACATGGATTCTGAGTCTGATGCCTTCCACAAACATAATTTCTTTCTTTCTTTCTTTGTCGGATTTAAAATGAATCAATCTAAGGTAGCCACCACACCTTTATCATGCAGTTAAAATGAACCCCATGTCTGTTGTGAAGCAAAATCTTCACTTAGATTAAATCACTTTTGATTTTGGTGCACCTAAAATAAACTTGTCTACTCTTTTTGACTGTGCTTGAAAGTGGTAGGTGATTATGCTCTCACCCTGTGCAAACTAGGTGATCAGAAAACTAGACCCACTTTTCCCTGTGTAACCTGACTTGATAATTGAAGTATCCTCTCCCCTTGCGCACTTGTGCGATCCTGGGTGCAAGAGAAATGGTTATTAACTCTAGAAATTGGGCCTGCTTGGGGATTTCATCACCTCAACGCAACTCAAACAGGCAACGGAGCTAAGGCCAAGCTACCCCCAACCGATATATAAATGTAAACCTTAAGGGAAAACCTAAGGTTGCTTGTGCAGATGTGTCATACGGACGGAGTAGTACTCCTTTAAACCCTGTTGAGATTAACCTCTTCAGGCTGGAGTGCCACCTTAATGGTGATTAATCTCTTGCCCCATGTATGGCCACTCGAACGGGGGTCCCGAACTAAAAACTCTTGTGTAGTAAGCCAAAATCCTTCTATTTGCTAGCGTGCACCGGCGATGTGAAAGGCATCCACACTTCAAGTAGCTTGTAGTAGAGGTGATCAGCTCGCCATGGGAGTTTCATGGGGTTGGAAGCTTGGTTGGCCTGAGAAGAGAGTGCACTGTAAGGGGGAGCCCGTGCAGCCAAGCTTCTGAATTCACATGCTACAGATATGCGGTTACGTGGAATCTAGCGGATATTGTCCTGGCCTAACCTAGGTTGTGCTTTGTCTTATTCTGTGCTTGGTTACGATCAACTTAAATAAGACTATTTGCTGTGTTTTCAAGAACATTAATTCAGATAAAGGATCATCCAAAACGAACATGAAAAACTTCAGCTGAATTTTCAAAACTGGTCAAAAACTGTCTTTAAGAAACTGTTTCAGCGCATCTAGGAAAAACTACAGAGCATATAAACTCTGTTCTGGCGCATCCACTGGCTAGTTCAGCGCATCTAAGTCATTTTTCAGCGCATTTAGGAACTGTTTTAGCGCATCTGTGCTTTGTTTCTGCGCATTTGAGGTATTCTGCAGCGCATTTGACTCTTTCTCCAGCGCATATACCTCTTTCTGTAGCGCATTTAGGAAATAGAATAGCGATTTTAGGTTTCTGTCAAAATTTTTACACAAACCCGAATCTCTGAGATTTCTCTCCCATGTTGAGAAAGTGGAAATCAACCAAGTTCACCAAGAAATCAGTCTTCAATAGGATCAAGAAGCCCAAAATGAACTTAAGTTACAAAGAAACCTTAGACCGCAGAGAATTTTTGTATAAGAGTCGACACGTCTTACTCCATTATCCAACATTTCTCCATAGATACCAAGACTACATTATAGGATTTACTGATGATTACGTTGTGGAACCTTTGGCTACTCAAGCTTATTATCAAAGATTAGCATTATCTCAACATCACAATCTTGATCAACCTCTTGAGTTTGAGAATATACCACAACCTTCAATTGAATACTCAACGCACCCTAGTCAAATCCTTCAGTAACCTTCGATCATATCCTAGGATTTCTTACATATGCCTATTTTTACAAGATCTCAACACAACAAACTAGGAGAAACATCTCAACAAGAAACTCCCACCCACAACATTCAAGAAGAAGGTGAACGTGATAGCCCTCTTTTTAGTGTGAGTCGCAATCCTCTTTTCAGTGACGACAATATGGCTGATAGAGAGGAAAATATGTTTCATAAGAACAAAGACATGAACAAAACTCCCGTAGATAGTGATGATGAGCAAGAACTTCATATTAGAGAGGCTGAACAAGACCCCAAGTTTCTTAAAGCCCTTGAAAAGATTCTACAACGTGACAAAGAAAAGTATTTTCTCTTCTTAGCTGATCAAGGAGCTAAACTGCCTAAGGATTTTGATACTGAGAAGTTAAAGAGCAAAGAAGAAGAAACATCCCCATCTAATTTTACTACTCTTACACAACAGTTTAAGGCACTCCAAGGACAGGTCAAAGAGTTACAAGGAGGGACCACAACAAAGAAATACACTCTTGATGACATATGTCCTTATCCTTTTGATAGAAGTCTCAACATGATTCCATTTCCTAAACATTGTGAAATTCCCAAATTTGATCGTTATAATGGGAAATCGGATCCAATTGACCACATTAGAGACTTTCGAAATATGACATTGGAATTTTCCTACGAGGATACTTATTTATTGCGATTATTCCCTCGGAGCCTTGGAGTTAACTCTATGGAATGGTTATCTAAGATTACACCTCCTATTCAAACATTCGAGGAATTGATCAATTGGTTCATAGCACAATACGACTACAACATTCAACACAAAATCACCATGATTGATCTTTGCAAAGTTGCGCAAAAACCTGGTGAACCTTTCACTACCTTTCTTCAAAGATGGAGAAGAATGTTCGCTAGGTACCCACGGCATGTCCCTGAAAAGGAAAAAATGGTTACTTTCATCAATAGCCTCAACCCAGAAATGAGCTATCACTTAAATCTACATTGTCCACCCTCCTTTGAGAAATTGATTGAGGATGCCATCACCATCGAAAGTGCTTTAGTCAAAAGAGGGACAATAAAACTTGACAGGGACAATCCTAGCTCATCTAACCATTACAACAATCAAGACAAGTCTAAATTTTGGACTCGCAACAAAAACATTGTAAACGATGGTGTTGTAGACACAAATCATGTCACATCTAAGCCGTTTGTTCTAAGTGCTCCCAATACTACTCGAAACAATAATTACAACAATGTCAATTCAGTCACGAATCAAGGAAACAATTTTCCTCCAACAAACAACAATCAGGGGACAGTCAACAACCAAAACTATCGTGGGAACAACAACAACAACAACAACACTTTAGGGAATACCCCAAACACGAACCCACAACGCTTTTCATTTTTCCCTAATAGAAGAACTTTCACTCCACTAGGAAAATCCTTGGAATCTACTTTCAAAGAGGTTATGGAAAAGAATGTCCTTATGTTACCACCGCAACGCAATTATGAACCTAGTGTAAAACCTCCATCATGGAATGAAGCTTATTTTTGTGGCTACCATAGGTGCAGAGGTCATCGTACAAACAACTGCCAAGCTTTGAAGCATGCTATTCAAGACCTAATTGACAAGGGCATTATCACAGTAGAAGGACAACAAAAATCCAATGAAGATCACCAAGCATTTCGCAACCCTTTACCGAATTATCAAAAGGGAGAGTCTTCGGACAAAAATGTGAACCAACTCAATAACAATGTAATCTGTCACCTCTATACGGATGATGAGCGAATCAACGTTATAAAAATCAAGGAGAAAGTAGACAATGGACAAGTTAATGTCACAACGAGAGTGCAAGATAAAGTTGTCTTGAAAGGTGCCTCTTCGAAATCCACTGAGACCTTCCCTCAACATCAATATGACTTAGTTAACCAACTTCGAAAAACTCCGGCCCAAATCTCCATTTTAGAACTTCTGAAGATTTCCCCTGCACATAAGGAAATTTTAGAAAAAGCCCTTTTTGAGACAACTGTATCCACGGATTTGGATGTGAACCGATTTCAAGCCATGGTAGGACATTTGTCCTCACCCACATGTATTTCATTCTCTGAAAAAGATGATGTTTCCATGACTCATCCCCACAATTCATCATTATACTTAGAGGTCATGATCCATAAATTTCATGTTAAACGTGTCCTAATAGATGGAGGGGCTGGTTTAAATATATGTACCTTGAAGGTGGTTCAAGCTTTAGGATTTTTAGAAGACTCCATTGATCCTAGAAGGAAGATTACTATAAAAGCCTATGATGATGAGGAAAGAACGTCTAAAGGTCTAATCATGCTACCAATCAGAGTGGGACCTATTATCAAAAATACCTTTTGTCAAGTTTTAGACCGGGATCTTGCATACAACATCTTGTTGGGTCATCCGTGGATTCATGAAATGCAAGCTGTTCCGTCCACTTACCATCAATGTCTTAAGTTTCCATAT
>VDFB02185460.1:0-13240 GCA_007258455.2 Sequoia sempervirens
ACAATTGGGCCAAACTCTAGGCCAATTTGATATAATGAAACACATCACCTCTCCTAGACGTGTATACACAATTTCTATGAATTCTCCTTGATATCAATCTACTCTAAGCAAATGATGGTCTACTGTAGATATCCTTGATATCAATATGCTCTAAGAAAATGATGGTCTACTATAGATATCCTTGATAAGTGTGAATTGACTTGAAAATGAATTAATTGATGATCAAATGGATGATCATCTCCTTCTATATATACAATGCAAGGAGACTCTTCACAAGCAAGGTGACTCTTCACTTGGTCAGCCTGTTAAAGAAAATAAAATATTAATTATAATAAGGCCAACTTGCCTTAACAATTATTTGTTTAATATTTAATATTTTTGAATTAGAAAGAAAGATATCTCTTGGTGCTATTACATCAACAATCCTATCTTTGAAATCTACTCAAATGTGCTCATTTGAACACAAAAGATTTCTTAATTCATAAAGGTAAAAGCAATCCAAACCCATGTGAAGAAAAATGAAATCCAAGATCCAAAGATAAAGTAGATATGATAAGACTATGAAATGGTTTTCAAAAAGTAAGAGTTGAATATCATCAAGAATTTATCCTAAAGTTGTGTAAGGAAGCTAAGGTAGCAAAACAACTTCCTACATTAATCTTAAGAGGAGAATAATGCAAAACTTTATAGATCTTTAACAGTTACATAAACTTAAACAAAAATAAAAATAAATATCATGCATACCACAATATAGTGATTTACGTGGGGAAAACCCTTTCGGGAGAAAAAATCCACACCAAAAACCGCCCAATATATTAAATTTAGAAATCACAAAGATTACAAAATACTTGCAAAGCAAGCTTCTCATAGGTGTATCACAACCAGAGTTCCAGCTTGACAACACGACCACTATTAGACTCTTAGAATGCATCGCCATTTACAATCATAGTTCAAGCCCGTATTAAATACTTTGACATCACTTGCACACATCACTTTAGGCAACACCTGTAAGTTGCACTTCTCTACACTTCACTCTCTTTTTCTTACACTTCTTACTCTTTACTCTCCCTCTTAGGGACAAAAGATATGATCCCCCTGACTGTGCCAACCAACAATACCACTACCTACTCCCCTTGAGAGGTAGCCACCATTAGTCCAGGACCAAGAATGTATCTTGAAATGCTTTCTAGATAGATGAACACTCTTATGCATCTAGTTGAAAGGAGGGGAAATAAACCCCTAACTTTTGTTAGAGATACTCACAAGTATCTTTTGGAAGATATTTTGTAAAAATATTTGCAACTTGATCATTTGTAGGCACATACTCCAACTTCACCTCATTCTTTGCAACTTTCTCTCTTAGAAAGTGATACTGAATAGAGATATGTTTCGTTCTCAAATGCATTATCAAGTTCTTTGAAATATTGATAGAACTTGTATTATCTCACAAGATATAAATAGATTCATTATATGATACTGTTAGGGTTAGAAATGATAGATATCTAACAATTAAATGCAGATTTAATTAATAAATATAAAAAATAAAACACACATAATAAATTATAACACAGAGAATTTAACTTGGTTCACCCAATCTAGGCTACATCCACCAAACCACAACCATCCAATGATTTTATTATCCAGTGCAAAACCTATTACAATCTTGTGAATAATCGTGTTTTTCATTATATCGTAACACCCATCCGAACCCCTTTTTAACAAGCTTAGAAGTTTCCAAATTTTGGGTTCTACAAAGTCAAATTTTTCTTTTTTTGTTGGTTTTTTTCCTTTTTCGGTGACGACGCAAAAAAGTAGGAGGAAAATTTTTCTCGGGGGCTATCGCCCCGAACCCTCAATAGCCCCCAAACCCCCGCCTAGGGCTCGGCCCGGCCCCAGACCCTGACAAAGATACATGTCAAGGTGTACAGTATACCATAGGCTATACAATATAGCATGATCAGTCGCCACATACCAACAATCTCCCACTTAGAAACTGATCCTGGATGACACTGCTACAATTACAACTCCCACTGGAAATAAGTACCTTGGACCCTGTTGCTTTGTTATACTTGAATTCAACCTTGAAGGCCAACCAAAGTTGAAGAGGAGCTCAGCTTCTCCCTTGTCACTGCCTTCGTAAACATATCCACTGGATTGACATCTATATGTATCTTGTCCAACTTGACCTATCCATCCTCCAACACCGACCGAATGAAATGATATCTCAACTATATGTGTTTTGTTTTAGAATGCAAGGAATAATTCTTTGCAAGATGTATATCACTCTGGCTATTTGTAAACAAGTAATTTCTAGCCTGTTGTTTACCTAACTCATCCATGAAAAGTTGCAGCCATATCATCTCCTTTGTCGTCTCTGTTGCAACAACATACTTTCCTCTGTGGTGGATAAAACAACCACCTTTTACAATCGAGAAATCCAACTCACTATTGTCCCACCAACTATAAATACATAACCTGTGGTACTCCTCCTGGTATCTATATCCCATGTCAAATTTGAGTCAACATAGCCTTTTAAATTAGTATTAGAGCCCCCAAAACATAAAAATTTATTGGATGTACCTCTCAAATACCTGAGAATCCATTTTACTGCATTCCAATGCTCAACTCTGGGATGACTCAAATACCTGCTAACAACTCCTATGATGTGCAATATCCAGTCTCGTGCATACCATGGCGTATATTAAACTGCCTACAGCTAAAGCATATAGTACCTTGGACATTTTTTATTCCTCCTCTTGTGTCTTTGGACACATATCCTTAGTCAATTTAACATGACTAGGCAAATGTGTGCTGACAACTTTTGCATTCTCCATATGAAATCTCTGCAACACTTTTTCAACATAATTAGCCTGAGATAAAAAAAATTGTCAGTTTTCCTATCTCTACAAATTTTCATACCAAAGATTTGTTTTGCCGCCCCTAAATCCTTCATAGCAAAATTTTTTGCTAACTGTTGTTTTAGCTCACTTATGTGATCCATGTTAGACCCTGCTACAAGCATGCCATCAACATATAACATAAAATAATGTAGTTGTCATTATCTGACCTCTTAAAATAAACACAATTGTTAAAATTACACCGACTGTAACTTTGCTCAACCATAAAACTATCAAATTTCAAGTACCATTGCCGAGGTGCTTACTTCAAACCATATAAACTTTTCTTTAATCTGCACAATAGTTTCTCCTTACCTTTGACCTTAAATCCTTGTGGTTGGTCCATATATATTTCCTCTTCCAAATCACCATGGAGAAAGGTTGTTTTAACATCAAGCTATTTTAAATGCAAATTTTCAGCAGCCACAATACTTAGAACAATATGAATAGAAGTCATTTTAACAACTAGAGAAAAAATTTCATCAAAATCAATACCCTTTTTCTATGCAAATCTCTTTACAACTAATCTGGCTTTAAATCTCTTCTTACCTCCATCCTCCTCTTTCAGCCTATAAACCCATTTGTTTGGTAAAGTCTTTTTACCTACAGACAACTTGCATAATTCTCAAGTCTAAGTTTTTAGCAAGAATTTCATTTCTTCTTCCATTCCATGCTCCTACTAAACCTTGGTATCCACCTGCATAGCTTCATCATAATATTTTGGTTCACCAACATCAGTTAACAAAATAGTATACAAAGAGGGAGAGAATCTTTTTGGAGGTCTACTTATCCTTGAAAATCGTCTAACAAGAGTTTGTGGTATTTGTTGTTGTTGTTGTCCAGTATGAAGAACCACTGAAACATCATTGTTTGGAATATCATCCAACATTGTATAATCATTTTCTTTCTTTTCATGTTGTAGCAATAGATCTTTGTACAAAACTTTCTCATTGAATATGACATCCCTATTTCTCACAATTTTCTAATTTTCAAAATCTCAAAGCCTATAACTAAATTCTTCAATGCCATATCCATCAAATATACATTTATTTGATTTTGCATCAAGTTTGGTTCTATTTTCAAAATCTACATGTGCAAATGCTTCACAACTGAAAGTTTTGAGAAAAGAATAACTCACCTTCTTACCTTTCCATGCTTCCTCTAGAATACCACAACCCAAAGGATTAGAGGGACCTCTATTAATTAAATAAATAGAAGTGTTTACAGTCTCTGCCCACATTTTTAAAGGCAGCCCAACATGCAATCTCATAGTCCATGTACGCTCCATTATTGTTCTATTCATGAGCTCAGCCACTTCATTTTCTTGTGGAGTCCTTGGAATCATTTTCTGCCTACAAATACCATTAGAGGAACAATAATCTTCAAACTCTTTGCTGCAATACTCACCACCATTATCAGATCTAAGATATTTTATCTTTTTACCCGTCTCATTCTCAACCAAGTTTCTCCATTTTTAAAAAGTTTAAAATATATCAGATTTCTGCCTAAGGAAATAAATCCATACCTTCCTAGTTGCATCATCAATGAATGTAACATAATATAGAGAGCCACCGAGAGAAGATACCTAAGCTAGTTCCTATACATCCATATGCACAAGCTCCAATTTTTCATCTTTCTTTTGTTTCTTATCCTTGAGAAAACTTACTCTCTTTTGTTTTCCATACACATAACTTTCATAGAAATCCATATTAACACATTTTAGATCTAGTAAAATATTATTTGAATGAAGTACTTTTATAACTTTTACACTCATATGCACAAGTCTATTATGCCACAGTGTTGATTCAAAGTCCACAACAACTATATGATCTTCTACCTGCTGAACAATAACAACTGTTCCTAAACATTGACATTTTTTCGTAACAATTAAAGTAGAAGGAACAGTATGACCTGTACAAAGATATAAGGTGCTTAATTTCACACCTTTTGCTACCACTAAGACACCCTTTGTGACCTTCCAATTTTTATCACTAAATGTAACAACACAACCTTCATCATCTAGTTGCTCTGCTGAAATTAAATTTTTGCTTAACTTTGGAACATGTCTTACCTCATGTAGTAGCCAATTATTCTCATTCTACAACTTAATCTTGATTCTTCCCTTTCCAACAATCTGTCAGGATTCATTATCTCTTAAATAAACTAGCCAAAAATCCCCTTGGACATAATCAAGAAAATAACTTCTATAGGGGGTAGCATGAAATGAAGCCCCTGAATCTAACACCCAAGAATCATCAACATTATCAAGGGAAAGAATCAAAGCATCTTCATCAGATTTATTACTTATCACATTTTCCTCTTTACTTCCTTCCATTTTATCTCCTTTATTTTTCCGAGACCAACAATTTTTCTTTAAATGACCTGGCTTACTATAGTACCAATAGTCTCTTGTCTCTAGATTGAGACCTTCTATCCTTTGATTTTCCTCGTGACTTCCCACGATTTCTGAAATTGTTTCCTCTCTTTTTTGTTCTGTCCCTGCTTTTTGCATTCAAAACATTGCCTGATGTGGATATTCCACCTGAGTTTTTCTTACGAATTTCCTTGCTCAAAATAACACCAACAACATCATCAAATTTCAATGTATTCGAACTAGAAACAAAATTGCCAACAACCATTACCAAGCTATTCCAACTTTTAGGGAAAGAACACAGAATAAAAAAATCCCTAACTTCTTCATCAAAGTTTACTTTTATAGAAGTTAATTGACTGGTGGCCATATTAAACTCATTTAAATTATCAGTAACTAACCCACCTTCTACCATTTTTATATTAAATAAACGCTTCATAAGAAATACCTTATTCGAAGTGGAAGGCTTTTCATATAACTTCGGCAGGGTTTCCATCAAATCTTGAGTTGTCTTTTCTTTTGTAATATTGAATGCCACTGATTGTGTCAGGCATAAACGAATACTATCAAGAACCTTTCTATCCAAAATCTCACAGTCTTCACTAGACATCGCTTGGGGTTTCTTGGTTTTTCCTTCCAATGGCTGCCATAAATCCTTTTGATAGAGGTAGTCCTCCATCTACATCTTCCATAACTAATAGTTTTTCCCATTAAACTTCTCAACCTTTTTACCCTCATCTGCCATTACTCCCACTCAACTGTGAGACCTTCCTACAAAAGATAATCGAAACACAACCCACTCTGATACCACTTGTTAGGGTTAGAAATGACAGATATCTAACAATTAAATGCATATTTAATTAATAAACAGAGAAACTAAAACACACAAAATAAATTATAACACAAAGAATTTAACATGGTTCACCCAATCTGGGCTACATCCACCAAACCGTAGCCATCCAATGATTTTATTATCTAGTGCAAAACCTATTACAATTTTGCAAATAATCACTTTTTTCATCATATTGTAACACCCATCCAAACCCCTTTTTAACAAGCTTAGAAGCTTCCAAATTTTGGATTATACAAAGTCGGATTTTTCTTATTTTGTTGATTTTTTCCTTTTTCAGTGACAACGCAAAAAAGTAGGAGAAATTTTTTTCTCGAAGGCTGCCGCCCCCAAACCCTGGCCTGGCTCCAAACCCTAGCAAGGATACATGCTAGGGTGTACAATATACCATGGGCTACATAGTATAGCATGATCAGTCACCACATACCAACAAATACTTTGATATCTTTCAATGTTTGATTCATCCATAACACCTCTGTACAACATGATGCTGCTGCAATATATTTTGCTCTATAGTAGATAATGACACTGAAACCTACTTCTTGCTCAACCATGAAACTAATCTGCTTTCAAGAAAGAAAGAACCTCCACTTGTACTTATTCTATCATTTGTACAACCTTCCCTATTTGCATTTATATATGTACTCAAGGAGAAATCAATATCCCCAGGATACCATAGACCAAAGTCTGAAGTGCCCTTCAAGTATTTGAATATCCTCTTCACTGTTATGACATGTGACTCTCTGGGATCTTCTTGAAATCTTTCCACAAGACATACTGCATGCATGATATCTGATCTAGTATTAGTTAGGCATAACAATCCACCAATCATTGATATGTACTTGTTCTGATTTGTCTTAGGAGATTCATCATTTTTTCTCAACTTAAGACTAGTTACCATAAGAGTACATACTAGTTTATAATCCTCCATTCCAAACTTCTTCTCATTAACATACTTTGACTGTGAAATGAAAATACTTTTTTCTAATTGATTGATTTGTAACCCAAGGAAGAAATTCATCTCCCCAAACATTAACATCTCAAACTCTTTTTGCATCTCCTCTATAAAACTCTTGCACATGCTTTCATTTCCTCCAAAGATTATGTCATCAACATATACTACCACAATTAAGATTCGATCTCCTTCAATCTTGAGGTAGAGGTTGCTATTTGAAGTACGCTTTTTTATATTGGATTAATTCTCACCACTCATTGTATACTGAGTTTTCTTATCGTGTCTATTAAAGACAACCCCTTTCTCTTATAAAGGTTAGATCTGGTATTGTTGAAACTCTATTATTTTTAAATCAATACAAAGATTTTTTTCTGGTGTTATCTTTTATGGTTTCATATGGCTTACAAAGTTCCTTTTCAATATTAGATAAAGTTTAGTTATAGTTATGTTTCATTTCTTGGATATTTGATCGATCTCGTATTCGTACAATTGGTGGTTTGTTGATTGTAAGGTACCTTGTGTCATTAGTCTAAACAATTTATTATTTTGAGTTCTACTAGGAAAGTTTAGGTAAATTTTGCTAGATCTCAGGTACTTAAATGAATTTACATGATTTGAAAATCTTTATTTCCTCTAAAAATTGCACTATTTATGTCGCATTGTGAGTTTCTTTAAATAGACTTAATCCATATAAATAATAAAACTTACATAAAAATGATTTTTGATAAAAATTATCAAGCTATCTTATAAAAGAAAATTACACTCAAATACACATAATCTTCAATATAACAAATTACACATTGAAATATTGTTAATAAAATATCTATGTTAGAAAATAAAACATAAACAAAATATCTATATTAAAAATTAAAACTTAACGTAAAACATACAATTTACATTAAAAATTAAATAGACTTATTCATTAATTTTTTAAATATGCTTATCCATTAATCATCAAATTTAAAAACCAGTGATACTCAAAAGGGTAACTGAATAACTTGGGACATTTAAAAGCATGTTTCAATGAATAGGCCTCTTTAGAGGGGGGTTATATTTAAGAAACATTCCCCGTGGAGAACTCACTATACAATCTAATCATAAAAAGGATAAAAAGCCTTATTATTTAATTAATATTCAATTATCCTTTATCAGGCTTCATCCTAATCTATTTCCTCTATCTTTTTAAGTCTTAGCCTAAGATAAATAATTTAATTATTCATCTACAATTTCATCCTACCTTACACCACCTATCCTATAAATTAAATAAATTATTTATTTAATTATTCACATATCACACCCTCCATCACTTTTCATTAACCACTAATTTTAATTCTAATCTCCACCTAACCTACCCGTTAAACATGTGCACACTCTTGTCAATCCCCCATCACATCAAACACATGGGCTTAGTATCATGTCACATGGATCTTATCCCATTATAGTACCCTTATTCCCCTTATTCCTCTAACTTACAAGATTGTGCCTTCTATTTGTTTAATTCTTTGCATGTCACATCCTCCATCACTTTTCATTAACTACTAATCTTAACTTTAATCTCCACCTAACCTACCCATTAAACATATGCACACATTTGTCAACACCTCATCACATCAAGCATATGGGCTTGGTACCATGTCACGTGGGTCTTATCCCATCATAGTACCTTTATTCCTCTCAACAATCTCATGAGTTGAGAGATCACCTCTCTTCCCATCACTTGATCCCAATATCAAATCTTAGCCCTCTATCCATTTTCCTCCAATCCTATACATCCAACCCTTAGCCATTTTTTTCTCACATTTTCCTTGAAGTGTCGTTATGGTGTCCAAATTTTATGAACACACATCCAAATGGAACATCTTAGACAAATCTACACAAGTAGAGGCTTGACATTCAATTCTATGTTGATTTGAACTTTCTACATCCTAATCTTGAGTGTTTATTTATTATTTGTATTTGTTTAGTTTTATTGTAATTTCGCCCCCGACTTAGACACAAATTTCATGCACACACTTGCATACCCATTCGAGCACAAGTTCATTGAAAGATTTCTTGCTCACATACACTTTTGATCAAAAGTTCATTAAATGTTCTGTTGCTCACATGCCCAATTGAGTAGAAATTCATTGAATTCATTCTTGCTACTAGTTTGTCATGGATTCAATCAGTGCTGCATCGTCAACATACTCTCTAGGTGCAGGAGTTCTCCTACTGGTAATTCTCATTGGGACCTCCCTCAGCTTGGTGACAAGCCCCACCGATCTCTTTTCTTCCTTGCTCAGAAATATGGGCCTCTCATGACCATCAAATTGGGCATGCAGACAACAATGGTTGTGTCATCTCCATCCATTGCAAGAGAAGTACTGTTTCCGGCAACAGGGATATTGATTGCATTTTGGAGGATTGTAAACAGGGGAATAGTGTGAAGATCGGTGAAAGAGCTTTTATGATTTCTCTTACCCTTGTGGGTCAGATGGTTTCCGGCAAAGAACTGTTTGAGTCAGGCTCTGCACAAGCTGCAGAGTTTAAGGGCGTGGTATGGGAAGCCCTCAAGTTGGCAGGGATTCCGACTTTGTCCCATTTTTTTCCTTTCCTGGCGAGGTTTGATCTTCAGGGGCCGAAAAGTAAAACTAAGATATTGGCCCAACGTTTTGATAATATGTTTAACAGAATTATTGAGGAACGACTAGAACAAAGGGCTAATATGCAGTGCAGAGGTAATGAAGTGAAGGATTTTCTGGATGTAATGTTGGATTTGAGAGAAGATGGTACACAACTTAGTCTGGAGAACATCAAAGCACTTCTGATGGTAAGCTGTATTCTTTATAATAATTTGGCATGAATGAAAATCCCAACCTTTCAGCTATGGTTTCTACTTTCTGCACATACATATATATTATAAATTCAAATAGACTAATTATTTTCAATTTTCCCATTTACTCAAAATGATATTAAAAGTATGGAGTTTTCACAGTCCATGGTAGCATTGTAATATGATTTCTGGATTAAACTGTGTACCAACTTTTACATCAATGTTGCAATGTAGAAAGAGAGTAGTGATGATGGATCATAAAGTATGAGCTGAAACTTGATGTAAAAATTGACACACAATTTTAATCCAGAAATCATATTACAATACAAAACAATATTTCTAATTTCTAAATAATTGTTGACTATATAAACTATGTAACATCATGCTTATTTGGCTTGCTTATATATACGAGTTTAGAACAGTAGGCATAACCCTGTCTTTTTATCACAAAAGATTCTTCATGCTCCATGATTCTTCACGCTTCATTCTAACAAAACTCCAACCATTAGGGAGTGCAACTGACAGGACAATTGGAATGTTAAGATGGTTCAGAATGGATCGTTACAGTTTCTTTTTATTGTTTGTAATTGTATATTTATTTTATATATTTGCATGATTCTCACATTGATGATGACCAATAGGTGCTTAATTGTAGAAAAACCAGGTTAATGTGTACACCCTTTTTTATTATTCTTGACTTAGGGATTCAAATTCATTTTATTTGTTTGCATGATATGATTATATATTTGGTTTATTGCATAATCTATAAATCCTATCCTTCAGAAAAAATGGTCTGTCTCTAGGACCATTCAAGATCTGGATCATATCATCTATAGATTTAATTTATAAGGCAGGAAGACCCACCATTTATTTTATGTAGGGTAAATTTTAAATCTTTTAGTATTTCAATGAAGGTTTAATTATTGGTTTGTTATCTACTCTACTGTGTATATTTGTTTAGACTACATTCCTTTCCTATGTTGTTGAAGTACAGTGTTGGAAAGACAAGAGGAAAGGTGAAGGGGAAATATTTGATTCACAATCCAAAGTAGAAGGTTAGTGATGAGGTGCAAGAAATGAAAATTTGATTTTATGAAAAAACTAGAGAACTGCAATAGTGTCCACCATAGTGAAGTATTGATTGTACGAATACAGTCACATCCCAATATAGTAAGCTGAAAGTCCTTGAACCTAGAGAATAGTTTAATATAGAAAACAAAGTTTTGTGCTAGCAAACATCTCTCATAGTATACATTATATGATTATGGTAGTGACCATACCAATGCAGTGGCCAAATTTAAATTTTATTTGAAACACTTCAAGTTTTTAGAGGATGTGTATTGGTCTGTAGTTCCTCTCCGTGTTTGCATAATTCTAATTTATTTATTCAGAGAGATATTAGATCTAAACATAGTTTTGAATAAGAAAATTATTTGGCTATTTGGGAGCATACCTCTGTAAGACTTTTGTTTAGTTTATTTCAACATTCACATGTAATAGGACATGTTGGAGTGTTAGATCCTTAAGTGTGGACACTTGTGGTTTGTGCATTGTGACTACCAACAAAACCCTATGAGATGTCTTAACATTATAGCGGTGTCTGCTTCTGCAATGGACAAGATAAAGGAAATGGTATATTGCCAAGATACCAACGGTTTTGGAAATAGACATGAACGCAAGGTTGGAATTTTTTGGATAGTGGTAATGAATATAGAGTTTATAAAGGTTATATAGGAAAATTGTAGGGAATTAGAAATAGAATTAAAGAGCTTCAAGAAATTGATGGGACGGACAATAGACCAAAAATTAGAATTCAAGAGAATTTGAAAACATTTTTACACAAGATTATATATGTAAGAGATCTGAAATAACATATCTATATAATTGGGAAAATAGCAGTTCAAAAATGTAAAAATCAATCAAAAGAAGATTTTAAACATTTTAAAATGGTTGAGTGTGTGCATACTGTGATTGCAATAACATCTAGATAGATATAATTTTTTAGAAAGACTAAGGGGTGGTTACAAATGTGTATTGGTCTAGGAAAAGTTTGAATGAACATTTCAATAGTGAGTTTTGTGTGTATTGTTATGCTACTATAATTACTCTAGATTATGTTTGTTGTAACTACTGATTACTAAATGATACGTTGAGTTGATTTGTAGTAAGAAAATTTTATCTCAAAACAGTTTTCATAATGTAAGTCACTGTATTATGATATATTGTTTCTTGTGTTTAATTTCTTGTAATTGTTTGATTAGTTTAGTTTTTGCACACATCTCTTCTCATGAATTAATGTAGGAAGTGTCATTTGCACTTCTGCATATTTTCAAATATGTGACACTTCTGCTTTAAATAAAAACTTTTGATATTCTATAAATAATTTCTAATGTGTTTTTTTATAATAAATAATATTAATCTCTAATAAATATTTGTAAAATTTTTATATTATCTCACATTACTGATTATGAATATGCATAACCAGTAATGATTTTTCTTTCCTATTTATAATTGACACTCTAATTTCAACTTATCTAACAATATTTCCCTTCTTTCTGTTAAAAGAAGTGTTTTGAGAGGAAATTATCTGTACTCATTGCAAAGCCAAAAGTACGAATTGAAGTCAAGGCTTATCAGCCATACGGATGTAAAAATCTAAGTCAAGAAAAAGTAATGGATAATTGTCGTGCTTTTCCCTACTTTCAAAAGAGCACAACTTTGAGATTAGTCCTCCAAAGCATCTTCCTCTTTTTTGATGCCTAGAAAATCAAATCTAGGAGAAGAAAGCAGGGATCTGTTGCCATATAGCAGTTTTACAATGGTTAAGAAGAATCCCATAGTAGCTACATTGACACATCCAACTGTTCTTTCTTTTATACACTTAGGAGAGAAACTCCTCTTAAAAAACATAATAGGCCCCCTTATGGTATCACTGGATTAGTTCTTTCCAAACATTGTCTACTTTTTCTTATTAAAAGCTCGAGAGATAATCTATGGATGGAATCAAATTCTTATTTCATATTTCTTGGTCCACTTTAACTGCCTTAATGTGATCCCTATCAGTAGTTGGAACATTGTATTATAGAGTAGTCTACTGGCGACCATCACTTTAGCTTTGTATGGCTTAGTGTTTCAACACTGCTTCTCCCTCCTGAAAAAACATTAGCTTGGATCTTTCACAAAACTCAAGTCAAATTAATCGTTCACAGGGTTGCCACAATTAATAACACTGCCCAAATTCTTTTTTTGGCAGGACATGTTTACTGTAGGGACCGACACAATTTCAGTAACAATTGAATGGACAATGGCAGAGTTTCTGAGAAAACCAGCACTGATGAAAAAAGCCCAAGCAGAG
>VDFB02185461.1:0-15215 GCA_007258455.2 Sequoia sempervirens
TGTACCATATAAATCTTAAAAAAACCAAAATTATCATAACACGAGCACGTTATTAACTAGTAGAGATATGTCCATTTAGGATTAAATAATGCAATTGCATTTTTTATTGCACTAAAAATGGTAAAAAATCACAATATACCAGTGATGTCGGGCCACATTCTGCATATTCTCTTGGTTTTGCGCATGCTCTGACAAAAAGTAGATTTTTGGTGATTGAGTGAAATGTGCATGCATGATTTTGAGATTCCACCACCTTTTGAAGGTTCTTTCCATCACCTTTGCATGAAATAGCAGAGTTTTCACGTTGAGAGGCATATAATATCAATTCAAGTTTGAATTACAATGATAATTGATATACAATTGAAATTTGGAGGGGAACAAGCTTTTGAAGAAGTAAAATTTTTGAGGAGTTTGAGGAAGGAAGAAGCAAAGGCTGCATAATTGGGTAGAGCTCCTCCATTTGAAACTTTTCTTTTTTAGGTATGTGAAATATGTGTACATTTTCTTTCATTATATTATGGCTTGCTTTCATTTTTGTTGTTTTGCTTATTCCATGTTGATTAAATTGTTTGTTTGTGATGCAATATCAGATTTCCAAGCCACTCAACAACATCATTTATTTAGGGAACTTACTTCCCAAATCAAATCAGGAGAAGATCAATTTATAAAAACTTTTTCAAATTCATCCAAAACTACTTTTCATTCAACCAAAATCCATTTATTTCATTTGAAGTTATAAGGCTATTAGTAGCCAATTCACCATCTCCATATAGCAAACCATTTTCAAAATCAAATTTCAACTTTGTTCTTGTCATAAACAATACAACAATCACTCATCAACTCAACTTACCCCTTCAAGGAAAAAACAATCAAACACCTATGTTCCTTAGACCTGCAATCAAACATCATCCTAGCCATTTAAGATATCTTTGCTCAAATCAACACATCCATCATCCTATCTTCACTTAAACACCATTTGTAACAACAACAAGCACCATTAGTTTAACACTATCACCAGACCTTTAAGATACCAATTTCATCATGTTTTGATTGTAATATTCCAATATATCAGTATAGACACACTCTGACTACTTTGCATGAAAGACATCATTGCCATATATTGGAAACATATTCACAAATCATCAAATCTTTCACAATATACCTTCAAAACATTACCAAGCATATACACAATTGTGGCATCACAAATGAGACTGCTCCCAAGCACTTAACAACATTCCTTTCATTGTATCTAAATATTCTCTATTTTTAGCAAACAATGCCAAATATCTCTAGTAGGCCAACATTCCATCTAATCGGGTGATTCATTTTCTATCATAAAGCATTTACACAATCCCAATATAGATTCTCAGGCGTATTTTTATCCTTTTCAACATACTATAAAATTTTATACACTTATTTCACAAAACAGAGTAGAACCAGCATGCTGTCTACTAGTAAAATCCCTTAAATAGGTCAATTTATCAAAGCAAGTCATCATAGAACTACTCACTAATCCACAAAACCTACAAATAGTCTTAGGCCATGTGTAGAAAATCACAAATAAACAAGTTTCAAGATGGGAAACATCCATCAATACACAAAATCAGTAAACACTTGATTATAGGGTGAAAACACACCAACCATGAGGGTTTCTTTAATGAAACATTTGAAAAACCTCTACTACTCCGCCGAAAAGTTGAAATATGCTTCATTATGTTTGTAAATTATTTTGAAATCATTTCTAAGCTCCTCTACATGTTGTTTCCTCAAACCCTACTTGAAAACTCCTTTTTTTGAATGAGAAAATGCAGAATTTTGTTCATGCAACAGTGTCCCGACTTCTTACTTCTATTTACCCCTGCCACACACATATTCACATTGAAAAGACACTAAATATGATCCATTCAACTGACCTACTAGCCCTACATTTGTGGAATGGCTAAGAATCACTTTTTAGACTCTCAAAACAATTCTAAGGAAACCACAGATCGAGACTTAGGAAACTAAGTTCAAATTCTTGATTATTTGAATTAAAATTCCTACAAATTTCAAGAATGAAAGAAATCTCTTTCCCTAAGAAGAATCAAATATTAGAATGCTTGAATCACTATGCAACCTGAAAACAAGAATAGAAAAGCTTTCCAAAATAACTGAGTAGAGGTTTTTTGATTAATTTTTATGGATTTTTGGAATACAAGATCTTCCTTTCTCGAGCTTACAATGCTTTTTAAAGGTTTCTAAATCATTTGAAATAACTGCCTCTTCATCTTTATCAACCCCTCCTTACCCTTCCACAAAAAAGACTCTTCACCTTCCTGCTTTTGTGCAATTTTACATTTTTACAATAATTGACAATTTTTGTTATAAAAAGCAACTTTTCAATAATATCACCTAGTGACCTATTTCATGGTGCAAATACATTGAAATTCATCATTTAATGACCTTCACTCATCATATTTACTTGAACATTAAAAATTGAACAAATTAGCCTTTTGAAGGAATTTCATGACCTAAGTGCTCCTGCACTAGTTTGTCATGTTACAACCTTACGTTGTTAATGGACATTTTAAATCACACAATTCAATACACTTTCCTATTACATTTTTAAACCACATCTCTTTGAGGCATTTTGTTAAATTTAACAATTGGCTTTCTTTTTGTATGCTTCCAAAGCTTTCAATTAGTTAATTTGACAACTTAGCACTTTTTGCATAGGTAAAATTATTCGTCATGCCGAAGAAATGAACTGTTAAAAGGAAAAAACTAACAAATGATCAGCTCCAAGCCTTCAAAGATAAAGAGAAAAAATGGATGAGGGAATATCGTGAAAAGAAAAAACTGGGAACGATTGATGAAAACAAGCTAGTTGAAGAGGAACGTCAACCGTCAAAAAGAGAAAAGAAATTGGCAGCACAAAGGGCATGAATGCGAAAGAGTCGTGCTAGGGGAGATAGATACCGTAGTTGGAGACACACCCTCTACCACAAGTGAATACGAAGGGACACCATTAAGCACAATCGAATATGGAGGGACACCATCTACCACAAGTGAGTATGGTTGGACACCATCCACCACATCTGAAATTGAGAGTACATCATCACTCGGAGTTGAGGAACAAGGTATGCCATCATCCCCACTTGAACCTCAAGGTATGTCTTCTATTCCACCCTCGATTGAAGGTATGCAATCTAGCCCACCTCAATTAAATATTGATGAAATTGCTAATGTTGAGATGTATGTACCTAAGAGAACACCACCTAGAATTTTGTGTAGAAAGCCAAAGTTTTTTATTAATATTGATGAGGATATTTTGTAGCACATGGAAGGTAAGATTCTAGAACGCACTTATAGAAGATATGCTGATAAGATTTGGAAAATGTTCTTTGAAAGGCTAAATGAGACTACAAGATGTCAACTATTTGTTTAAATGATGGGGGTTTAAAGTACAAAACATCATGAATACTCTTGGGTTGAGAACATCGAATGCATCAAGTGAAAACACTATTGTGAAGAATCTAATGGATGCTTATGATAGTGTGGGTAAGACCTCACGCTCAAAGGATAGTAATGTCACCCAACATGTCATTACATCAACTTTGGTAAGCTATCAAACAAAGAGATCTCGCCTCATTAAAAAGACAAGTGAACAAATGGGAATTAGTATAAATTTTTTTATCAAAAGCCATTCAAAGGCACCAAAGAATTGAGGGCACCGATTCAAATGAATTATGGGAATTCTTAGGGAGACTGCCACGTAAAGATAAAAAAAATTGAAGCATTGAGAACACTAATTGAAGATTATTGGAAGACCAATACAAGGCCATCTCTAAATCAAAGGATGTGTAAGAAGGAGAATCGGTAGTGAAACCTGTGAGCCACATCCAAAGCATTTTTTGGATACGACTCAAACCCAATTTTTTCATAAACTTCAAAATGATTATCCTCAAATTAGTATTTCTCAAAGATTTTTTGAAATGATTAAACCTTTTTATGTCAAGATAAATTACACACGCACTACTTGTTCTTGTAAACTACATATTGAATTCTCTAACCATTATGATGTTTATCATTCTATATGTTTAGATTTGCATACTAATGATGTTTTATAGGATTGTGGCATAGAAGCCCTGCAAATCTTCAAGAATTTCTTATCAAATTTTTATGTGAAATAGAGGATGGCCAAATATTCTATAGGACAACATGCTTGGATGGTTCATGTGAGCATTGTGGTGGCTTGCAACAAATGCTAGTATGTCAACATATGGAAAGACATATGAGGCGGGACAAAAACTAGTAGAGTTCAAGAAATATAAAATAGTGGCATATGCTACAAAAGATGGGTCTAAGCAAAAAGGTGTGAGTTGGTTATTTCAGAAGATTATAGTGTATCAGTTCATGTCCATGTTTTGTGAGAATATAGTGTATGAGTATGCAAGGCATACCCATAGTGCCTGATGGATGGACACACAATTCAAGCTATGCAAGGACACCTTTCCACTTGGCAGCATAGTATCAATGGTTGAATTTTCAAATAACTACACTCTACATCCGCAACATGAAGTACACTCACAGTATTACAACTCCACACAAGTTTCGATATTTGTGCACATAGCATTCATACATGTAGCTAAAAGTACAGAGGACAAAAGGAAGGTATTGAGGGAGTATCACTTTTATATTAGTGATGATCACACACATTCTCCAGAGTTCGTGCAAGGTTGCTTCCAGATGTTCTACAATCATTTGGCTCAGAGGGGCATATCATATGGTTGGCATATAATATGGTCAGAATTGTGCAGCACAGTTCAAGAATGCGCACATGTTCTACTGGTTGTGCAGGATGCATCTCACTACACGTGTTCAACATATGTGGAACTTTTGTGAGAGCCGGACATGGAAAGGGGGAGCATGACAATGCAGGAGCATGTGAAAAGAGCATTAGCACAAGAAGAGTTAAAGTATAAAGACAATGCACAGTTGACAGATGCAAGATCAATTGTCAAGTGGTGTAATGTTTCGATGGGTCCAGGTAATGAAGGTACATCTTCAATTCATATATTTTTTTGGTTGATGGATGATACTAACATTGCACCATATGAGGATTGTTGTACACTAACAGGATTGAGTGAGTACACTCTTTCCTTAGCTCAAATACAGGTTCATGGAGTATCGATACACGTAAGATGGCATGCTTTTGTTCTTCATGTACAATGCAAGCTTGGAATGATTGTGAGTCAGGGGAGTGGGTTGACAAATGGTTGACAAGTTATCTTAGCCCACTTCACACGTATCGCCCTCTGATGGCATTAGAACTAACACAGATGGAATCGTCGGTCGACTTTGACCATGTATCAGATCTAGTTCAACCAGGTAATATATCTACTTTCTTAGTATTTGAAATTCCATATTGTTATCTTACTTTGTACTGTATTTATAATTTTGACTAATTTCAAGAGATATGTTGCACATATAAATGTAGGGCATGTTTATGCAGTTATTGTAGATGAAGACAATGAAGAGGGTACAAACTATTACTTGTGTCGCTTGTGTTGAGGCAAAAAAAATTGGAAGCCCCACTATAGATGGAGAAAACATTGAATACCCTACAGGATCAGTTGTTGTTATTGGAACGTGGCTGAAGGTACCCACATAAGTGTTAAACATTGGTTGTTTGAGGAATTTGACAAGCATCATAAGATTCTTCATTACTCAAACCTTGTCGTGGCATCCAATGTTCATTTGACCAAATATGGGGGTAGACCTTTGAACAAGACCTTGTGGAAGGTTCGTGAGTCTGACCATGAGACAATACTTGACACAATAAAGAGTAGAGTAGACCCGAATGGTTCATTGGATTAATTTGTAAGTATATGCACAATGATTCTTATCTCTTTATACTTGTATCCATGTCAATTTGGTTGATGCCAATGCTATCATCTTATTTTACTTTGTGTATTTGTATGTAACCAGGCAAACATTGATTGGTGTCCCCTTGCATAAAATGCAGATTTATGAGCCATCCAAGAGAATCTTAAGCAGAAAAGCAATGCAACATCCTTATTTTGATGATCTTGAAAAATCTCAGTTATGATTTTAAGCCATTACAAAAGTGTGTGTGAAGCTTGGTGAGGCAATTTCAAGTTATTCATTTTAATTTAACCTTATCATGACCACCTATGATGTAGACATTATAAGAGCATCTCGAATTTCAAGAAATTCTATTCATGAGAGGTGTTGTGTGTAATAGGTATCTTGGAACTTCCAGTGAAGATGAATGACCAAGACTGACTAAGTTGAGAGACTGCCATGTCTATCTGTAAGTGCCTTCCATCTATTTTGGATGAGCTATTTATTTTTATTCTTTTCCTTTGCATATATGTAACTAAACTAGTAAAAATTGATTGGTCCCTCCTTGAAGAAAATGCAAATTTTTGGGCCATCAAAGAGAATCTCAGCCAAAAATGCAATGCAACATTCTTATTTTGATGATATTGACAAATCTCAATTCTGATTTGAAAAAAATCTTGCAATAAAAGTTCCCTGTTCATAAATTTCTATGTTTTCTTTCAGTTTTTTTAGCTTTGTACTGCTTTTATAGTAGATTTAGGCCTTGTCCTTTGTAGATTAAGATAATACAGAGAATTAGGTTTCTTTTGAGTCCATCTAGAAGAAAATCCATTGAGTTTTTCCACTGTTAGAGCACATTTTCTGAAATTCAGTTTGGAACCTTCAATTTGAGGTTTTGATAGTCAAGTAAAGAAATAAAGCATACTCCACTGAATTAGGCTTGTAGATCAGTGGAGTAGGGTTATAGTAGGGTGTTTATGGTGTAGGAGCACCAAGGAAAATCAGGACCACAAGGTGGTAAAGTGGTAAATTTTGATTTTTAGTCCATGAAGAATGTTGTAATAAGGTCACAAGGACCATTAGGAAGTGTTTTAAGTCAATCTGGGTTGGTAGGATATGAGGTTGCAATGTCATGTTAGCATGTTGTCAAACTGGTGTAAGGGAGCCTTGAATGGTCTAAATGTGAAAATGTATGTAAATTCATAATGTAAGGGTCAAGATGATGTAATGAGGCCATCATAAGGTCACTAGTTTAGGTATGGAAGTCATTTACATCAATATGTCAAAAGTTGCACATAACAATGCAATGTTGTCAAACCAAAAGTTGTCATTTTGCAAATACTTAGAAGTTGAAGGGTCACACTTGTAAAAGAAGTTGAAAAGTTGTTGTATTTGGTTGAGGAGGTTGATATGCCTTCAAAAAGGCCTTGTGAACGTTGTATGTTGTTGGCAATCATACTTTTGAAAGCAGGAGCACCAACTCCATCTTTTCAACACTTGAACCCTTGTGGTTTCTATTATTTGGTAATTTGATAATTTAGGGTATTCTTAGATGGTTTTAGGTCATTATATTTCATTTAATAAGGATTTAATACCATTTTTGTATGTATTAGGTCAATTGAGTCATGATGTAAAGAAGTTGATCAATAAGGGGATTCATGTGGTGAACCTTGTAATTTAAGTGTTTTAGGGTTATTTGTGTTAAATAAGGTCTTTACATACCATTTATCATGTAATGTGAGTCTTAGGAAGGATTCTTTAAAGAGTTTCATACAAAATATTGAAAAATTGCAAAATGCAAAAAGTTGTAAAAACTACCAAAAGCCAAAATTAGCAATTTTAGTGGAAGACAAAAACACATAAGTTAAAAAGGAAAGCATATGCATTGGGGAAGATCAAGAGACATTTTAATTTCCATTTTAATTTCATTCAAGGCTAATTATTCAATATATAAATTTTGGTTAATGTTTGATTAGAGTTTTCAACGCTTTATTTCTGATTTTTCATTGTATTTCTTGATTTTACTGTATTTTCAGAGTTTCCTTCACCTGTACGAACCCATAATTTCTTAGAAGGATTTCTCATTCATTTTTTAATGTAGTATTGTGACTTAGCTTCCATTTTCTTCCATTTAGGGCTTCCAATATTAGTTTTGGAGGGAGAAATACTAATTTTTCTCTAGCATCCCGTGTAACAGATTTATCATTGTTTTGTGATTAAAAAAATGTAATTTTTGTCTTCCCACCTACTGTAAAGCCATGTGACTCTATGGGAAGATTTTCATGAATGTATATTAGGTTTTGAATGAATTTACTTGGTGAGGGGGAGTCTTTAAGTCCGAACTCTTACAATGCCTAGGCAAAAAATGTTAAGTTTCTATGTGAAAATGTTGGTTTCAAGTTGTCTTTTCATGGATTTGTGTTGGGATTGAATTTAGGAAGGGTTGGAAGGTCTGAGTAGACATAGGGAAACATTTTTTATGTTTTGGTTTTGTGTATTGTGTCTTTTTGAGTAAAGATCTTGAGAAACCCTAGATTTTAGGAGGGAAAATGAGGGTTTGTTGGAGCAGCAGGTTAGCAGACTTGTACAGAGTATTTGACCAAAAAAATTGTGGGTTTGAAGAAAAAATTGTGACTATCTAGGAGATCTTGTTATTAAAAGAATTTTAAAGGCGGGATTGTTTGTAAAATTGGGCTAGTTCTTGTAGCCCTTGAGCATGATACCTTGATGTTTCTTTAAGCTTTGGCAGATGAATCTTAGGTGGAAGCTTGGATCTGCCTTCTTGATGAATTATGAATGTTATTTGGATGATCAATGGATTTTTTTACAATTCTCTTTAAGGAATTGGTCTTTTAGTTGTTCAATGGTGAATTGGAAGACTATAGTGCTGACCTTATGGAAGCTGGATTAGATATATGAACCTGAGTTGGTTTCTTGGTTCTTAAGTCTTAATTCATATTCCTCCACCCTGCTCTACATCAGTTGATGTGCCTTCAAAAATTCCTTGTGAATGTTGTATGTTGTTGACAATCATACTTTTGGAAAAATACCAAAAGGCTCTATTTTCTAACGTTTTCATCTCTATAATAGTCTAAATTCATGCCTTGTACAGACCTGTACGGTCTTTAAAGGAGCACCAATGCATGTGGATTTTTAGATAAGAGTCTTATCCTTCATAAGAATCAAGTTTGAGTGAATTTCATTAGGTATTGAGAGTTTTAGAGGATTTTTTCCAAATCTGACTGTGTATTTTTTGTGTTAAGAGTTTGAAGACACTAAAAATGGGGATTTGATCCATTCCACCCTCTGTGGTCACTGTAACTCAATGGAATGGATCATAATAGGTAGGTTTAGGTTTGTAGGGGTCTAATTTGTGCAGAGGTGTTCATTGGTGCATTTTAGTGTGATTCCCTAGGTGGGTTTGTGAGGGTTTTCAAGTGAAAAATGGTGGTTATGCATGATGGTTTGAGGAAATCAGTATAGAGGTGGATATGTAATGTTGTTTAAAGTTTTTGCAAGTGATTTTATACATGTTTAGTAAGGTGGAAGATTTGAAGGAGGTCGGTAAGAATGAGTTTCAATGAAACCCTTGGTAATAGCCTCAAATAGGGGGTTTTGTGGTTCGCTGTCCTAGAAGGCCTATTTCATATAAGAGATGGTATATTTGTAGGTTTGGTAACCTGTTGAGTGACTGTATTCAGAAAAATAATTTATTGGAGAATTAATTGGGAAGCTAAAGTGATAAAGCCAAAAAACATGGTTTGTATGGATACTAGAGTAGTCCTAGTCGAAAGGAGATAATTGTCAAGATAGATACTTGGGGTTTTGCAAACTACTTGGGAATAATCTAAATGTTTTTGTTGAAAGATTCTAATCCTTTTCTACACTAGTTTATTATTTTGGTTGATTGGTTTTGTGCAGGGAAGTCAAGAATGCAAAGGTGGAGTTGTTGCTATAGAGCCAAAATCTGAGTTTTTCATCCAAAAATGGAGGTTTTATGCAGGGTATGGAAGAAATAATGAATGCATGTCTAGGGAAATTATTCTAAAAGAATTTTTAGACATAATAAGGCATGATCCAAGTGTTTTCTGAAGTGTTTGAGGTTTCTTAGAGTGAAATACTTGAAACCCTCACTGATTTTTGTGATTTTCACCCTATAATCAAGGGTTTACAGATTTTGTGTATTGCTGGGCATTTTCCATCTTGAAACTTGTTCATTTGAGAGTTTTTACACATAGAAAAATATTGTTTGAGGTTTTTTGGTATTTTGGTGATGATTAAAGACTACTTTCTTTGTTAAAATGGCCTATTTGGGGTTCTTTAGAAGCAAAGAAGTTGGGACAGCAGGAATGTGTTCCAAAATAACTATATCTAAAAACAATATATATTTTTAATGGCCAAAATGGGTACCCTAAAATGTATTTATCTTGTAAAGATTCATTGTGGTTTGCATGTTACACCCAATTTAGTGTTTTAGCACTTACAAGCAAATTTGGTCTTCTAGTGCAAGCAATTGTGAAATCTGATTAAACAGTGTTGTAATAAGGTGTTTTATCTTTTTTCATGTCAAAATAAAGATGAATAAAGTGTACCAAGGTCTGGTAAAAGTTTGGAAGCAAGATTTGAAAGTTAGGTGTCTTTTTGCCTTGTGAAAAGTTGCAAAGTCGTGCAACTTTCGTTCTCCAACTCGTCTAACCAAACAAATTGTTTCAATACATTCAAAAGGGCATGTTTACACTAGGAATGATCCTCTTTCACATCCAAACACATGGAATCACTTCGAGCTACATTCAACCGAATCGATCCCTTAAGGGTCCAAAGGGCAAAATGGCGGCAAACTTCAGCATGAGGTTACTCGGACACTGTGATGCTTAGAAACTTATTGTCTAATCCTATGGGATCATGTTGGGCCCCTCTACAATAACCTCACTTGGTTTTTATTATCTCAGAGTTGTTTTTTGTAGTGTCCAATTTTTAGTTGATGGAAAAAGTGTCAAATGGAGCGTAGTGGAAAGTTGCAAAGTGGTGCAACTTTCATTCTCAAGTAACCTCATGTGACCAAAATGGACTGCTCTAACATATCCGGAATGGGAATTTTATGCTGAATGGTCCCTTTTGCACCCAAACACGCAGAATCGCTTCCGAGCTATGTTCAACCGGATCAATCCCTTAAGGGTCCAAAGGGAAAATGGCTGCAAACTTCAACATGAAGTTACTCAGACACTGTGATGCTTAGAAAATTTTCATCTAATCCTATGGGATTGTGTTGGGCTTCTCTACAATAACCTCTCAGTTTTCATTATCTCAGAGTGGTTTTCCGTAGTATCTAGTTTTCAATTGATGGAAAAAGTGTCAAATGCAAGCAGTGGAAAGTTGCAAAGTGGTGCAACTTTCATTCTACAACTCGTGTGACCAAACAGACTATTACAATGTGTTTGAATAGGAATTTTTAAGCTAGGCATGGTCCTCTTTCACACACAAACATGCAAAATTGCTTTGAGCTACTTTCAACCGTATCGCATCCCCATAAGTAAAGGGAAAATGGCTGCAAACTTCCGTAGCATGAGGTTACCGGAATCGGGTGATGCTTATAAAAATTCTCATATGGACCGAATAGATTCATGTTGGGCCTCATTATAGACCTCTTCTAATTTTATTATCTGGGGAATGGTTTTCCCTCGCGTGTCCACTTCATTGATGGAAAAAGTGTCAATGTAACGGAAAGTTGCAAAGGTGGTGCAATTTTTGTTCTCGGCAACTCATGTGGACCAAATGGATTATTCCAACATGTTCAAATAGTACGTTTATTAATTCAGGCATGGTCCTCTTTCACAATCCAAACACATGGAATCGCTTTGCTTACGTGCTCAATCGATCAATCTCTAAGGTCCAAAGGGAAATGGCTACAAACTTCAATATAGAGGTTACTTCTCCGAACACCATGATGCTTTTAGAAACTTCTCGCCTAATCCAATGGCGATTCCATGGCCCCTACAATAACCTCTCTCGTTTTCATTATCTAAGAGTGGTTTTCCAAGTGGGTGTCTAGTTTTAGTTGATGGAAAAAAGTGTCAAATGCGCTGGAAAAAGTTGCAAGGTGGTGTGCAATTTTGAGCTAGAATTGTGTGACCAAACAGATTGTTCAACACATCCAAGTAGGGTACGTTCACGCCAGTATGCCTTCTTCACACCCAAACACACAGAATCGCTATGAGCTATGTTCAACCGGATCGATCCCTTAAGGGTTTGAGTGTAGTATGTTGAAATAGGCCATTCCTCCTATTGTTCAAGCTGTGTTTCGGTGATATGGGTCTGATGTAACTTGAATTGTGGTAGCTTTTGGATATACTGTGAAATTCATTGATGCTAGGGTTCAATTTGTATGATTTTGAAAAAAGAAGCCAACTGAGTAGAGTTATCAACATTATTCGTAAATCATAAGAATTTGTTTAGTACACTAGCCATTTTGATGCCTTCTTGTAGTCTCAAACATTATTTTGTATCATTGTTACATTGGTTTTCGAATTGGCAGCTTACTATAGCTCCATAATACAAAATCTGGTTCACGTTGATTTTCATGTGAAAAAAATGTGAATCAAATCACGTTGATGTGAAAAAAAACCATGAGACCATAGCTTGTGATGAAGGAGCACCTAGGTCATGTAATGCCTTCAAAAGGCTAAGTTTTCAAAAATGTATTTAATTCCATGTAATTCCAAAATTAAATATAATCAAGGCATGAAAAATCACAAAGTGTAATATTGTCAAAATGCTAAATATGTAAAAGAGAGAAAAAGAAGGAATGTGAAGAGACAAAACAAGAAAATCAAGAAAATCAAGGAAGAGGACGAGTCATAGGTCGTTCAAGGAAGGTGAAGACGTAGTTGATGGTTGGAAACTTCTTTAAAAGAATTGTAAAGGCTGAGCAAAGAGATCATTGTATTATGGAAGAATTAAATTAACAAAGAGTTCCCTGTTTTAGCTTATTTTCTATATTTTTCAGTTGTTTCTTAATATGTACAGACTATGCAAGAGTTTAGGGTTCAATTTTAGATTGTTTCTAGTAGGTTGGGGAATCACCATTTGTTTGCATCCATTTGGGGAGGAATCCAATAAATTTAATGTTTGTTTGAGCATTCTTCTTATATAGGCTCATGAAATATGCTAACCAATTTTTTTTTGATAAAATTTTTACAACATATGTAACTAACTTAGCCAACTTGATTAGCGTTAAACTGGAAATAGAAAACCAGGCGAAGAACTCCTGAAGAATACTCAATCCCAATGAAGGATAGGTGTTGTCATATGGCGGAGGAGGTAAAGGAAAGTACTTGAAAGAAACTACTCAATGTCAAGAATGTGCACTCAAGATCCCACTGAGGGCGAGGTGCTAACATATGACAGAGTGTTTAATTGAAAGCTAGAAATTAATAGGCGGATAACCAGCCATGAAGCTATTACAAACTAATTCATCTGCTGCGGCGGGCATCCACAGAGTTGTGGGGATTCGCCACTAAGAAAGTGGGTACAAGAGTGTTACAATCAAATTATCCACACTGGCGGTAAACCATCCAGGGGTACTTATGTGAGAAGAATAAGAATTAAATGCAGCAATTAGAACTGGAACAGTACTACTGTTTACAATCTTTACAAATAAGAAATAAGTTGCAAATTACATATGAATTACAATAGTCTTCAAACACATGAGTAATAGATGATCTCATACAATTATTTATCTCTCTAACAGCTGATAATGAATCAAAAATCAGAACTACTAAAGTCTGATACAAAAAACAGTAAACTGGAAATGTCAATCAGCAACTGTGAAAACCAATGAAATATTCATAACTTACACATTTCACCTCCAAATCGAATGAGATCAAGTGCAATGGATTGCTAGAAGGTAGGCGACCATGCTGAGATGAAGAAACAGCTTCAAAGAACTCCTGTGAATTTTGCACGAATCCCAAAGCACTTCCAAAAAAGTACGGCCCTCCTTGAAGGGGCAATTTCTCTTTAAAAATCAAGTTCTCAATCATAAAATCCAAAAATTGGCTTGAAGGGGCGCCCTTGAACAGCAATTAGAATGATGAAATGCCCAGAACCAATTTCAAACTGGAAATAAAGTTATAACTTGAAATCACCTTCAGCTGTAGATGGAACAGCAAAACCAAAATTGATAAATCTTCAAAATTTCTTCACAATTGAGCTCAATCTGCTAGTCTGGATGAGAAGCAGCGAATTCCAACTAGATGTTGTATTTCAAACATGAAATTGGATAATTGGCTAGGAGGTAGCATCCTCGAAGAAAGATTTCATTTGTCATTCCGACAGCATAACAGTATGATAACATGAATGGATACCAATGCTGGAACAAAGCCTTCATTTTATAGAAGAGTAGAAGACTCTTCAATCCCTCAAGAAAAGACGCCAACAGTCACAGAGACTCTTCAAATTTCCAGAAACCTTTCAACTTCACAAAAAGGCGTCCACTTTACAAGGCAACATAAATCTTTATTTTAAAATAATAACTTCTTCAAAAAGGCGTCCACTTTATTTCACAAGGCATTTAACTTTATTAATAATTAAATCACCTTTATGATAGCATACCCCTTCCAAGTCCCCCTTTTAAACACAACTTAAGTTGTCTTACTAGGCCAAGCGGGTCAACTGCAAATAATAACCTCAATGCCTTTATTCAACATAAAAATGCCTTAAGAAGTCAGACATGAATTGCAAACAATTGCTCCAACTGGAAATGAAGTACTGAAAGCTAACAAACTCCATATTGCTTAAAATAGAATTTACTATAAATAGTAAACTCTCAGAAATGCAAAAGAACCTCAGAACTGGAAACCCTAATTTTACCTCACACCTCTTCTCAAACTTCGAGAATAGGCCGATGGGTGTCAAAATAGATTCTTGATGAGAAGGGACATTCTGATGCCGCCCTCCTCGAGATTGCTTGTCCTCAAGCAATTGAAAAGATGGATGCAACAAAATTTGTTCTCCTTCCCACATGGCATCTTCAATAGGAAAATTCCTCCATCTAACCAAGTATTCTTTGATTGTCCTTCTCCTCAAAGAACGCTCTCTAGTACCAAGGATTTCTTCAGGAATTAATACCAACTGACCTTCCTCATCCAATGGAGGTAATTCTAAAGTAGCCACCACGTTGTGTCCAATTGCCTTCTTGAGGCGTGACACATGAAAGACATTATGCACTTTGCTTTCAACTAGAAGCTCCAACTCATAAGCAACTTCACCAATCCTCTTGGTGACTTTGAAAGGACCATAAAAACGCGGCTTTAACTTTTCTGCACCACTCTTCTTAAGGGTAGATTGTCTATAGGGCTGAAGCCTCAAGT
>VDFB02185462.1:0-15489 GCA_007258455.2 Sequoia sempervirens
TGTGTCATTATTGAATAATTCTGTGTTTTGGAATTACCAGTCTGCAACTACAAATTCTGAAACCCAAGTGGTAAATTAAAAAAAAAAATCCATTCCAGCCTTCACGATTTCGTCAACCTGTCACAGCCACAACACTGGAGCATAGAATGTTGTAGAAATTCAAATGACCTTCCTGATTCCGTTGGCAATCTGTCACAGCAGCCATACTTGAACATAGAAGACTGTAGGGGCGTTAATAGCCTTCCTGAATCCATCCGCAACCTGTCATATCTGCAGTGCTTGAAATTTGACTGAGTCTAATATTATTAATAACCAATCATTGTTTTTTTTTTTAATCTTATTTTTATTTTATTTTTTTATTTTCTCAATTGTTGGGAGCGCAACACTTCATAGCCAATTTCGATTTACCAATTCCATGTTTTTCCAATGGAAAGATCAATAATTATTTACCCTCACATATTTCTTCAGAAGTGTTGATACATATTAAGGGTAAAACTAAAGCATAGTGCTTATTGACTGAATAGACTAGGTAGTTATCCGGAAAAGTATAAATAGTAATTGTTTGTAGTAAATAATAGCATTATAGTAGTGATGATTAAAATATTTAATTAAGTTGAGTGAATCAAATGTTATAGAATAGAATTTTAAAATTTATAAGTGATCCTGAATTATATTATTATGAAAGAAAGGAATTTTGTAGACTAAATTAAAGAGTTATATTTTTAGAAAATATGAGTTAATTTAGTCCTTTATATAACATTAAATATTTAAGTAATTATCCTTTATGGGAATTAGTTAATTAAGTTAAGTTTAAAAGAAGATATAGAATTTTATGTTTATATGATGTTAATGGGAATTTTGGAAATCTCATTATTTACTGAATTTTGTACAGCTAATAGTGTTCTTTCTATAGAGTATTTTAATTATGATGTGTGGTATTTTGTAAATATAGTATTGTATCATGAAGATTAGTATTCTTCAAATAATCTAATTCGAGATAAAGATATTCATTTAGTGGAATTATTATTTATTAGAAAGTAGTTTTAGGGTTAAAGATTTAAGCGATAATGCTTTTAATATTACTAGAAGTAAATCTAGAATTGGGTTAATTTAGTAAAAGAGTAAATGTATGTTGGTTGGGTAATCTTTATGGATAAATAATATTGACATAGGGTTACTGATAAAGTTAAGTAATTATAATCACAGCCTTTGACTTATGGAATTTAACATTTAAAAATAAAAGATTATAGATAGAAAGTGCAATATTAAAGTGACTCCTCATTAGTATAAATGCAAGCTAATATTAATTTGTTAAGGGAAATTTAGAGTGGTAATAGATAATTTATGTTATTTCTTGGAAATAGAATTTAAATAGAAATCAATTTGAAAGAGTCATCTAGATGAGATAGGGTGCTTTATGGCTTTGTTTATATAAGTGTATAAAAATGTGTTTATACCATGAGTTAAAATAAGAAGCAAATTCGTTGGTGAAAATAGAGATAATTTTATATTTCATCTATATAATTCTTTAAGTATTTAAATGACTTTGTGATGGTCAAATAAAATATAGTGAAATGGTATAGGATGTTTATTACATATAATGAATGATTATGAAAATGTAAGTAGTTATAGGAAAGTTAAATTATTCTTGTGTTAGATGCTTAGCGAGATAGTTGTTAAAATACATTTCTATAATTCCCTTAACTGTTTCAAATGATTTCTCGATGAGTGAAAGAGTAACATAGTAGGCTCCTATTCATTTTTTCTTAAATTTCTCCTCATAGTATTAATCATTGTAGACTTCAAAAGATTAGGATTGAGTGTGTATGTTGATAAATATATATATATATATATAGGTGTGATTTTCATATGGTTTTGTTCATTACATAGATTAGGGAATAATGAAGAGATTTAAGGAAATTTAATTTAAATAATGAAGTATCCAAGTTGTGATGGATAAATTAATTAGATAATTGTAGTACTGTAATGATAAGTTGTAAGTTAGCATGAAGGTTCGTACTAACTAGTTAATAGTGAAGATTGTCTTGTGTAATCCATAGGATGATTATTAGGAGCATTGCATGTTTGAGTAGTGGTTTGAGTTAGCATATAGCAGTGTTATGGTGTAAGTTCGTGTCTGAGGTAGTCACCTTTGAAAAAAAAACCTAGAGGTTATACTCTATGAGGGTGAGTCAATGAGTTGGGAGAACTCAAGTTGGGCGAACTACGGTGCCTCTGCGAAATATATACGTAGGCAAGGCCATCAAGTGATGAGCCCCCGAGGCATTAGGTCGGGCCCCTAGGACTGTTCTTCTGAGTCTTGTTTGAGACTTGTCGTTTATTCTCGATAACGTAAAAACTACCATTGATTTATATAGCTTGTCTTAGTAATCATGTGCTAACTATCTTTGATCTTATGTGTGTGCCAAGTCATGTAGACCTTGTAGGTATAGGCATTGGGAGCAAGGACTTGTTGATAAAATAGAATGTAAGAGGTATGTTAAGCTAACCTAAGTAAGTAGACTCTATTGCCAAAGTTAGTAAATCACTTCTATCTTTCTTGTAACTTGTGTGATCATTGAATATAGCTATAAGTAGTGAATTGTGTTGTTGTTGTCTTATAAGTAAACACAAAAATTAAAATAAAATAAAATAAAATAAAAATTATTGCAAAATTAGCAAAGATGCTACAGTCTTGCCTGGTTGTTTAGTGTGTAAAATGTGGGCATGAGATTGGTCACTTTGTACCTTATTTTTCATTAATTTCTCATTCTTGTACTCAATGTACTTCTCCCATTGATATTAGGAAAAAAAAATTAGGTGATGAACTAATGTATCTTTGATATGTTGTATCTGTGGAAATATGCTCTGCAGTTGTATTATGGAACTGTGAATTGAATTGCAATGAAATGATGTATCGTTTTCCACGCTTGTGATCATTAATAGTAGTGTGTCATCACTATGTGTTCTTGGTTGTTTAGTCTCTTCCTTTTGATAAAAGTTTATGATTTGTAATGACCATTTCGTGTACCCCAGAGGACGTGAATGATTTAGTAAATGCATAATTGCTTTTCGTGTAATGTGAGCACACATTCATTATATGCAATGTTCCGTAATGTTTCACTTTCAAAAAAAATAAAAAAAATAAAAAAAAATTGTACGGTGTTTGTTGTCCTTTGGGGTTCACACGGCGGGGCATTACACATTGGTATCAGAGCACTAGGTTCATATACTGGGCACTCTGGTTTCATATGAGCCCATTATGTTGTCCTAGTGAATTTGTTAAGTGAAGTTCTTAAGTGATCACGATGATCATGTTGGATTGTGGAAAGGAGGTAAACATTTGAACCACGTAGTTGTTGGAAAATAAGTATACTTGTGGAATTATGTATGTAATTGTACTTCCCTTGTAAATGTGAGAAACTAGTAACTGTGCATTGGTTGAGTGTTGTGAATACCCCGTACTTTCTTTTTGGGCTCATAACCCATAGGTCTTAGGATGGAGATACGGTGTACCCATCCATACATAAAATGTTGTTTTTGGTGTGGGATTAACCATACCATTATGTGTGTTTGTATGTTTGTTACCTGATTGAGGGCCAACCCACGTGTGGTTGAAAATCTATACATATATGAGTAGCCAAAAGATAGTTTCATAGATTCTTTTCTTTTGGTTCTCAGCTCCTCAATCCGTGAAGGGGTAGTAGAAGTCACAAGGTTTTCTTGGGCGGAGTGTGTAGCGTACGCACATTGCGACGCAAAGCTGTCTTAGCTCAACCGATCCCAAGGAAACATACTCACTACTTTCCCTTACAATGGATCAGGGTACTTGATCCATATGTGCTAGCCTAAACCCCACAGTTTTGAGTATAGCAGCATTGGATTGTTAGTTTATGCCTAGCCGTCCATAGGGATGTTGAGCTGGCATTAGCGAGTCAACCTCGTCTGTATGAGAGGTGAAGCTCGATTAGCCCCATATTGATATGCTCATATATGTATTGCATACACCGTATCTGCACATGTTCCGACATGATGCAATGGATACGATGCCACACCCCACTGATGTTCCGACACAGTGCTGGTGATGATGCCGTGTTGCTGATGGTAGCGAGCTGGGCTCGAGGACATGATGCCACGTGCATAGGCACGTGAAGGCGCACTATGAGATTGTGTTATGATAGCCTACTTGTGTGATGAGCGTAATGGGGCCTCACACACTTGTAGAGGGATACTCATGTTTGCTTTCGACAGTGTTTGGGTCGGTTAGCATATGGGTATGTCCTGGCCATGTATACCTCTGGCGATGGCGAGTACCTGCGTGTGCCTTCTCCACAAGGTATCGCTATGCGGGGTGTGTCTGCGCGTGCCTACTTCCGCGGAGCCACAGACACACTGCCATGCAACATACGTCAGTGCGTGCCTTCTCCGGCTGGCGTATGACCATGTCGCGTGACGACGCGAGGCAGGGTGTAGCCGAGGAGCACACTCTGGGTCATGTGGATGGCGTGCTCACTCCGCACCACATGAGGGCTATTGTTATAGCTGGACGATGTTCCCTCCTTCCTCATTTAGTGGCTAGTATCTAGTCACACAGTGTTGTATTGTGCAATTTTGAAGATTGAGGACATCCTATATGATTGTTTATGATTTTCAATTGACCTTGAAGGCTGACATTTTGTTTATGTTTGATTGAAATTATTTAGCCACACTTTGTGACTTATTCTCTCATAGCCCTCATGGTTACTTTTGATTTAGTGTTGAAATTGCACGCATTTCTTGCTTTACTGTTGAAATTGAATCTTATTTGATGTTTATTTTATGACTTTGGTGGCTAAACTAGTTTATCCTTGTTGTTTTCGAGGTTAGCCATGTGTCGTATTGCGATTCCTCTCCAAGGACGTATGAGGCAGACTTGGTGAGTGTATACGAGGAAGCAGACGCAGGGAACCTTGAGGATGGGGGTATGTGAAGCTATTTTACAGCTAGGACCCACTACCCACCTATGTGTGATGACTATCTCTTGGAGGCTAACCACCTTGTACAACAAGAGGTAGGTCATTGTGGTCTTGCTTGGATGGTCTCACCATGTGTGGTGGCCTAACACCATCAAGCCACTAAGTGTGAGATATGGATTATGTGAGATGGATATTGGCTCTTGGCTCATGGTTTTGATATCATGGATTAGTATGTTGCTTTCCAGCGTCCAAATGGAACTTTGTGTAGCCTTGTAATGTGATGCTTGGTGGTGTGAGTCTGTGTGTATGTGTGGTATGTATGTTAAATTATAAGAAATAGTAACTATGAAATGATAAACTTGGTATTTTGTGCTTGGGGAGTGATACATCATGTTTTGTTGAATTTTGGAGAGGTGTTATTTGATGATATTTTGGTGCATATGTGGTGAAATTTTGTGTTGAATATTGAATTAAGTGGAATGAATTGGGTGTAAATGATGATATTTAATGAAAATGTGTGCTCTCTATGTGTAAGTATGTTGTGTTTTTATGGAAATGTAGTGTTTTAGGATAATGAATCAGTTTGAATGATTGGTACCAATGTGTTATGTTTCCACCCTAGTTTGTGGTTTTCAGATTGTCAGCTTCAAAACTCGATGATGAAGGTAAATTAATTGGTTATGCATTGATTAGTGATTTTTATGAGACATTGGTTATGATGCAATTAGTGTTACAAATGATATAATTGATATTACGTGATATTGTGTTTACTATTATGGTCTTAGTGAGAGGGACAGTGTAGCACCACTCACTTGCGAGTGCCCTACTACATTGCAACTTCCTCTCATGATGTGTTTGTTTGGATATATTTGTTGTTTTGACACTTGGTTTTATGCAGGACTGCAGCTACCCAAGCCTCGATTCCACCTGCTCTATCAGGATTGGGTGAGCCTCATAAAACCCAATGGGTATGAAGTTGAAAATGGATTTGACAAGAAAGTTTCCCTATCCTAGTATGTCACCCCGTCTATATGTCTAACGATGTCAGTTTGCAACCCCATTTCTATTTTGGTAACATTTTGCTTTGTCTTGATTAATCTTAGTTTTTTAATTGATGTTGTTTTAATTATTTTGTTTGGTTGTTAGTTTGTTGTGTTATTCTGCATTTGATTGTGTGTGTTTATGCCATTGTCGCGACTTCGAGGAAATGAGTCGAAGCCAAGGAGGAGGATGTAGCACCCCTCTGCTTTTGGCCCCTTCGTAACATGCAAGTGAGTTGTTTATTTGTGATTTGTGAGATCTTGTTGCCCTTTTTGTTGTACCTTTTTGCCATGTGTTGTTATATCAACTTTTGCAATCCATGTTCTTGTACTTTCATTTTGACTTCCAGTAAGTTTATATCATCCTTATGCTTTGATTATTTGGTGAAATATGTTTCTAACTAAAATAATAGGGTAAATCCAAAACATCAAGTGTATCTATTTTGTTCTCATTAATAAATTTTGTGAAATAATTTAATATTTATTAGATTTATTTAATTAAATATGTGCATTTCTATATTCATTATTTGTGACCAATTGTTCTTCTTCATTCAAAATTATTCTCTCACCGATATTGCCTACACAAACCTCATTCTTAGAAGTGAACAAAAGATTTATAGAAGATAAATTTATTACTATGTAGTTGTTTATTTAATAATCAATTAAATAAAAGACAAGTAATATATATATATATATATATATAAAATTGATATATAATAAATAAAACATATTAAATTTTCTTTTAGATCGGCACATACCCTTGCATGTATCCCACACCTGGCTTCAAGGCTTTTTACTATAGGTTCCCCGTGTCTTGTCTTAGCCTCCTCACTATGTCAAGGAGTTCATGTGTCTTTCAAAGCTATTTTAGAGGCTGCATGCTTTTCTTGGGAGGTGCATATTGCAATTCAGGAAAGTTTCTAAAGGGGATTCAACAAACCCATCTTGGGTTTCCGTCGCAATCTTTACATTCCATGAGATCACATTTCTAAGGGATACTCTCTCAAGCAGTTCATGCGCCTTCTCTATGGTTCCATTTTTTGCATTCATGGCTGCTAGGCGGTTGCAGTTGTAGCATCTAAAAACCCCTTCTTTTATCCTTTGGCGGATATTTTGCAAGGGAATTTTGGCTGCATTGTTGACAGTTTGACACAATCTGTGCAGAATCATGAGGTAAGTCACTCGTCGTGGTCTTATTGATTTTAATGTTAGTTTGAAATCTGTACATGGCTGAGTCACTTGTATTTGTGTTTTATTTCATTCTAAATTCATTCTGCTGTTACCTGTTGAATGAAGGCATTAGATATTCCCAGGCTGTTATTTACTGCTTTAGTAATTGAAAAGCTCAACTTGAGATTGCTGAAAAACTTGTGGTTGTGTTTTATTTCATTCTAAAATCATTCCGCTGTTACCTGTTGAATGAAGGCATTAGATATTCCCAGACTGTTAATTGCTGCTTTTGTAATTGAAAAGCTCAACTTGAGATTGCTGAAAAACTAGGCACTTGCTAAAAATACTTCCAATCCATTTCTAGAGTGTTCCAACCTTTAACCTGCTAAGAAGCTGTAAAGATTCACTGTTTTAAATGAATAACCAGCTGGAGAAGACTATGACTGAAAACATTTGGTGAGGAAAACGATGATGAAAGGTGCCCTTATAAATTATGCTTTTCATGATTGAAAATTTGCATTTAATTTGGAAAATGTGCGCTTTAAAATGGGTTATAATTGGTAAAGTGTGTGTTTAGGAATTCTTCTTTTGTGAAATTTAGATATGAGTGGACAAGGGTGTATGAGTAATTTTTGTCACGTAAGATTCGAATAGGAATGGAAGAAAGTATGTTTGAGGAACTCTTGTCATATGAGATTTGGATATGAGTAAATTTTATTTTTTATTGCAAAAGTTTATACACTGAACAAACCCTTGACACCCTTTTACTGCAGTTTGAAGTAATGCTTGATAGAGTATGCTTGATAGAGTACCCACTTAGATTATGCCAATACACAGTGACATGTATATCTTTATTCTAGACAATAGTTCTACTGACTTGGTATTGTATTAGAATTCAAAACATTATATCATGAAATACAACCAGCAAATTAGAAAAAAAACTTTCAAAATATCAAGGCTTCCTTTGCCATATTAAAATCAGAAGATGCTTAAATTTACAACAAATTAGAAAAAAATAAAAATTTTCAAAGTAAATCTTATACATTGACTTCAAAATTTACTCCCAGCGAAAAAAAAAAAAATAATAAGGTCAAATAATTAGCAAACAAGTATTAAGAAACACAATTTAATGAACTCTTTGGAGATTGCTGTTTTTAGATAAATGCAATATAAATCTCTTTAACAGTTTAAATAGTTGTTAAGATTTCCAGCTGTGTCATTATTTTAAATGAACTCTTTGGAGATTGTTGTTTTCAAATAAATGCAATACAAATCTCTTTAACAGTTTAAATAGTTGTTAAGATTTCCATCTGTGTCATTATTGAATAATTCATGTTTTGGAATTACCAGTCTGCAACTACAAATTCTGAAACCCAAGTGGTAAATTAAAAATAATCCATTCCAGCCTTCACGATTTCGTCAACCTGTCACAGCCACAACACTAGAGCATAGAATGTTGTAGAAATTCAAATGACCTTCCTGATTCCATTGGCAATCTGTCATAGCAGCCACACTTGAACATAGAAGACTGTAGGGGCGTTAATAGCCTTCCTGAATCCATCCGCAACCTGTCATATCTGCAGTGCTTGAAATTTGACTGAGTCTAATATTATTAATAACCAATCATTATTTTTTTTTATCTTATTTTATTTTATTTTATTTTATTTTCTCAATTGCTGGGAGCGCAACACTTCATAGCCAATTTCGATTTACCAATTCCATGTTTTTCCAATGGAAAGATCAATAATTATTTACCCTCACATATTTCTTCAAAAGTGCTGATACATATTAAGGGTAAAACTAAAGCATAGTGCTTATTGACTGAACAGACTAGGTAGTTATCCGGAAAAGTATAAATAGTAATTGTGAGTTACTTGTTAAGTAAATAATAGCATTATAAATATTGATGATTAAAGATTTAATTAAGTTGAGTGAATCAAATGTTATAGAATAGAATTTTAAAATTTATAAGTGATCCTGAATTATATTATTATGAAAGAAAGGAATTTCGTAGATTAAATTAAAGAGTTATATTTTTAGAAAATATGAGTTAATTTAGTCCTTTATATAACATTAAATATTTAAGTAATTATCCTTTATGGGAATTAGTTAATTAAGTTAAGTTTAAAAGAAGATATAGAATTTTATGTTTATATGATGTTAATGGGAATTTTGGAAATCTCATTATTTTGGGAATTTTGTACAGCTAATAGTGTTCTTTCTATAGAGTATTTTAATTATGATGTGTGGTATTTTGTAAATATAGTATTGTATCATGAAGATTAGTATTCTTCAAATAATCTAATTTGAGATAAAGATATTCATTTAGTGGAATTATTATTTATTAGAAAGTAGTTTTAGGGTTAAAGATTTAAGCGATAATGCTTTTAATATTACTAGAAGTAAATTTAGAATTGGGTTAATTTAGTAAAAGGGTAAATGTATGTTGGTTGGGTAATCTTTATGGATAAATAATATTGACATAGGGTTACTGATAAAGTTAAGTAATTATAATCACAGCCTTTGACTTATGGAATTTAACATTTAAAAATAAAAGATTATAGATAGAAAGTGCAATATTAAAGTGACTCCTCATTAGTATAAATGCAAGCTAATATTAATTTGTTAAGGGAAAATTTAGAATGGTAATAGATAATTTATGTTATTTCTTGGAAATAGAATTTAAATAGAAATCAATTTGAAAGAGTCAACTAGATGAGATAGGGTGCTTTATGGCTTTGTTTATATAAGTGTATAAAAATGTGTTCATACCATGAGTTAAAATAAGAAGCAAATTCGTTGGTGAAAATAGAGATGATTTTATATTTCATCTATATAATTCCTTAAGTATTTAAATGATTTCATGATGGTCAAATAAAATATAGTGAAATGGTAAAATATAGTGAAATGGTATAGGATGTTTATTACATATAATGAATGATTATGAAAATGTAAGTAGTTATAGGAAAGTTAAATTATTCTTGTGTTAGATGCTTAGCGAGATAGTTGTTAAAATACATTTCTATAATTCCCTTAACTGTTTCAAATGATTTCTCAGTGAGTGAAAGAGTAACATAGTAGGCTCCTATTCATTTTGTCTTAAATTGCTCCTCATAGTATTAATCATTGTAGACTTTAAAAGATTAGGATTGAGTGTGTATGTTGATAAATATATATATATATATATAGGTGTGATTTTCATATGGTTTTGTTCATTACATATATTAGGGAATAATGAAGAGATTTAAGGAAATTTAATTTAAATAATGAAGTATCCAAGTTGTGATGGATAAATTAATTAGATAATTGTAGTACTGTAATGATAAGTTGTAAGTTAGCATGAAGGTTCGTACTAACTAGTTAATAGTGAAGATTGTCTTGTGTAATCCATAGGATGATTATTAGGAGCATTGCATGTTTGAGTAGTGGTTTGAGTTAGCATATAGCAGTGTTATGGTGTAAGTTCATGTCTAAGGTAGTCACCTTTGAAAAAAAAACCTTGAGGTTATACTCTATGAGGGTGAGTCAATGAGTTGGGAGAACTCAAGTTGGGCGAACTACGGTGCCTCTGCGAAATATATACGTAGGCAAGGCCATCAAGTGATGAGCCCCCGAGGCATTAGGTCGGGCCCCTAGGACTGTTCTTCTGAGTCTTGTTTGAGACTTGTCGTTTATTCTCGATAACGTAAAAACTACCATTGATTTATATAGCTTGTCTTAGTAATCATGTGCTAACTATCTTTGATCTTATGTGTGTGCCAAGTCATGTAGACCTTGTAGGTATAGGCATTGGGAGCAAGGACTTGTTGATAAAATAGAATGTAAGAGGTATGTTAAGCTGACCTAAGTAAGTAGACTCTATTGCCAAAGTTAATAAATCACTTCTATCTTTCTTGTAACTTGTGTGATCATTGAATATAGCTATAAGTAGTGAATTGTGTTGTTGTCGTCTTATAAGTAAACACAAAAATTAAATTAAAATAAAATAAAATAAAAATTATTGCAAAATTATCAGAGATGCTACAGTCTTTCCTGTTTGTTTAGTGTGTAAAATGTGGGCATGAGATTGGTCACTTTGTACCTTATTTTTCATTAATTTCTCATTCTTGTACTCAATGTACTTCTCCCATTGATATTAGGAAAAAAAAAAATTAGGTGATGAACTAATGTATCTTTGATATGTTGTATCTGTGGAAATATGCTCTGTAGTTGTATTATGGAACTGTGAATTGAATTGCAATGAAATGATGTATCGTTTTCCACGCTTGTGATCATTAATAGTAGTGTGTCATCACTATGTGCTCTTGGTTGTTTAGTCTCTTCCTTTTGATAAAAGTTTATGATTTGTAATGACCGTTTCGTGTACCCCAGAGGACGTGAATGATTTAGTAAATGCATAATTGATTTTCGTGTAATGTGAGCACACATTCATTATATGCAATGTTCCACAATGTTTCACTTTAAAAAAAATAAAAAATTATGCGATTGTTGTTTTCCTTTAGGAGGATTTCTGCAATGGGGCATTCACGATTTTCTTTCAACATGTGACATTTTTTTTGTTTTGAAACACTTTGATGAAGACACATCAAGCAATGTACACTCATAAGGTTGTGAAAGGTTGTATTCTTTTGGATTCCACGTGGGTTTTACCCCAACTACACTTATTCTTAGAAAATGAATAGATGCTTGACCCCAGTGGCTCCCCTCCATTGCACTCACTTCTCAATGAAGCCAGGAATCAATACCCATGAATCTCCCATGGTATATTTTTCACCTCTACTAAGAATTTCAAGAATGTGGATGCATTTGCACCAAAGAATAGATAAAGGTTTTTTCCAAACTACAACAAATGTTTTAGTAAGGAATTTCCATTCATGGGGGTTGATTCATGTAGTGAGAGACCATTACTGCCCTTCTCATTGAAACCGACCTTGTGATACTAGCCTTTGTTGTAGTATCCACACTTATATACCAACTGGAAATGCGCTTGGCTTTAGTGTGGTACCGGTTGGGCCATTCCCTTCGGTGAGTACTTTTTCCCACAATGTAGGCCCTCTAAGATAAACAAAATCAAGTAAGTGTACACATAGTTTGATCAATCTTTATTCGAAATGAATAAAGACAGAATGCATGTGATATACTCAACTCACACTCGCACATGAAAAGTGAATGGGTCTAGGCTTTTGGTCACCCAATTAAGGGGAGAGCATATGCCTACCATCCATCAAGCACAAAAGAAATGGTGTTCATCAACCCTTTAATTAAGCTATGTTCCTAACTTAACCAAAAGGAAATATGATGTTCATTAACCTTTTAAGTAAGCTATGTTCGTATCTTAATCAAAAGGAAACCAAGTAAATCACTTCTAGCCCCTGTAATATGTCAATAGTTTGATAAGAGTGTCTTTGACAAGCATTTTTTGGAAACCTACAAAACAACACAAAGTATTAGCCTTTGGAAACTACAAAAGGCACCAAAATAGAGATAGAGCAGCCCAGAATTGTGCAAAAGGTGCCAAAATAGAGACCAAAGGAACGAGCGAGAGACCAATTGCAGAATAGGTTCAAGGGCTCCAAGGCTCAAGAGGCTCAAAAGGAAATGGGTGCAAGAGGCTCCAAGAGTCTCCAAAAGGCTCACGTTTGAACCTGTGAACATAAATTTTCAAGCATGTTAGTAATAAACAGGGCAAGGCCCCATGATGGGCGCCATTTTGTGTGTGTGTGAGGAAATGTGTAAGGTAGTATCAACACAAACTGTAATTAGTAATTTATATTCAAGATTCAAAACAACGTAAACTATTATAATTGCATCTTGAGAATCTTTCAGAATATCTCATTGTCCTCTATTCCTAAGTTTATTAAACCATCTCACCCTTAAATTCTAAAGTATTAGTAGTTAAAATGGCCTACTTAGGAAATAGGAGTAACATTCAACAAGAAACTATATACTACGGCGAAACTATGTGAAAAATGATGATGAATGTTATGATGGTGAAAGGATGTTGATGATAAATACACAAACAGTGGTGGATATTATGGTACTATTGTAGTGATCTATATGATTCTATGCATGATTATACATATGCTCAAATGCAAACTTAAAATGAACTAATCTTAAATTCAACTATGATTCAATATGGATGATAAAATGCAACTATGAAGAAATATGTTAATCTAAGATGTAAATGCAAAGCAAAACATGATATAAAAACTAGGTATAAGACTCCCCCAAAATGCTCAAAGCTCAATTATAAACCTTCATGATAAATTTACTTCTAATTTGGATGCAAAATCACAATTTAAGGTTGTATTTAGCGCACCAAGCATATAGTGAGTGCAAATAATCAACGGTCAGGTCGAATAAGAAAGAATGGATAGTGAAGATGAAGAGAATCAAGATGTCGTCCCCTTAACCAAAGACAACATTCCATTTGGATGGGAGAATCTCTTGACCAATGGGAAACATGCCATTTGGATGGAAGATTCCAGTGTGGGAAGAGAAGACCATGTGCTTCCAAAATTGGTGGAAGTATGGGAAGAATAAGTCATGTGCTTCAAAATTGGTGGAAATGTGGGAGGAATAAGTCATGTGCTCCAAAATTGGAGGAAGTGTGCGAAGAGAAGACCATGTTCTTTTTGAAATGAGTTGAAGATAATTCTAATTAAAAATTAGAGTTATTTATTTTCATGTGACCTTGGTGAGGTGGCACAAAAATTGTAGAAATGTGCTCTAATTCCTAATTGGATTTAGTGAAGATTAATTAAATAAAACAGGTTTTGGGAACGTCATTTATTTAATTAATTTAGAAGAAGATGATTTAGATTTAGAGAATTAGAGAAGGGTGAACAATATAAATAAATTGAGAATTTATTTATATGTAGTTGGAATATTAATCAAATAGCTAGTATTTAATTAATTAAAGGTGATGACCATTTTTAGGTGTTTATAAATAATAGTTAGATGAGAATTTGTCTTATACCATATTCAAATTCCCAATTGGAAAACTTTAATGAAGAAAAATTAGGGTCATTATCACATACCAGTGCTTACAGTACTCCAAATTTGGTAATAAGATTTTCATCCAAAAATTTGATTACCACCTCTATAGTGCATTATTTGGTAGAACATGCTTTGGTCCATCTGGTGTAATAATCTATAGTAGTTAGAATAAACTTGTGACCTATGGATGATGGAGGATTTATGGTTCCAATGAAATCTAGTCTCCATTGTGAGAAAGGGCGCATCTCCATCACTGACTGTAATGGCTAAGCATTGAATCTTCCTTTATCTTCTGTAGTTTGACATGTATATCAATGTTTCATGTGTTCATATGTGTCTTTGAAAATCATTGGCTGGTAAATAACCAGCTCTCAAAATGAGGTGTGTCATAGCTAAAGGTGGTTCATGAGCTATTCGAAACTTATCATGCAATTCCTGCAACACTTCATTTACTTTTCTTCTATTCAAACATCTCAAATAGATTCCTTCATGCTTTCTTTTGAATAGAGCTCCTTCTTTGATCATGTAACTCTATGATTTTATCTTAAGAGATCTTCTTTGATTTCTTTGCACATGATTGGGGAAAGTATGGTTGACTAAATAATTCCATATATCTAAATACCAATCTTCTTGATCTTTTACATCCAAAGTATATTGCTAACTAGAGATTTGAGGATCTATTTCTCTAATAGATTTGACCAAAGCTTGTCCTTGAACCAATTTCATGGGTATAGTTTCTAAATAAAATTCTTGCAAAATTGTAACCCATTTAGCTCTCTTTTCTTCAAGCTCACTCTATGTTAACAAAATTTTAACTGTAGAATCTAGAACAATAGCTTTCACTATACTCCTGAGGATGTAATGCTTGAATTTTCATACTACTTTGACTCAGAAAAGGAATCAAATTTTCTTCTTTTTTCTCACCCTTTTGTGTTAGTACTGCTGCACAAGTATGACTAGAAGAAAAAGAGTAAATATAAAAAGTTTTAATGTAATATGTACTTACTAGTATCAGTGTTTCCGCTATTGCAACTTTTATTTTTTTGAAGGCAAGTTTGGCCTCATTTGTCCACTCTATTTTTGCATATTTATTTAACATACCATTGAGTGGTTTTACTATCTCAGAAAATCCAGTGAAAATTTTCTAAACAAAATTGATCTTACTAAAATATGATTTCAATTCCTTTTTACTTCACAGGGGTTATAACTTGAGTAGTGCTCCCACTCTTTTTTGTTCTATTGAGAGTTTCCGAATTAGCCTTTTCAATCTGTGTAACTTGGACTTTGTCTCTATGTATTCCTGATTTAGACCTTTTGATCTTGTC
>VDFB02185463.1:0-11063 GCA_007258455.2 Sequoia sempervirens
CCTTTGTTTGAGAAATATGAATCTCCCTTGAAAATACGCCTTTTGAATGAAGAAAAACGTATTTTGCTTGAAAATACGCCTTTGCCTTGAAGAAAAACGAATTTTGCTTTAAATTTGCTTTGAAAATATATAAAATTCGATTTCCCTTTGAAGATATGAATCTCTCTTTGAAAAATACAAACTTCTCTTAAGATTGGATTTTCTCTTGAGAAATACGAATTTCTATTGAAAGCTTTGTGAATTACAAATGATGGCGCCATGCTTAAAGAAGATGAAATTCGCACCAATTGAGCAACTGCAATACTTCAAAATCCTGACAAGAATAGAAGATCTCTGATTGGCTGCCTTTCAGTTCCACTGCCACTGACTGGAAGTTCAAATTTGAAAATAATAATAAAATAATTATTATCATGCAATGGCGCCAAAAATAGAAAATGCTATTTATAGACAAGCATATTCCGAACTTCAGTTGACAAACTGGTTGAAGCTCTGAGATTCATCTTTTGACTTTACTGATTCCAAAAAGTCATCACATGAGCATATAGGCGTCCTTTTGCTCAGGATACTTCATTTTTTTACTAACTCCCTATTTAATAGCTGACAGCACTGTCGCGACTGGCCAACTTTGACACTGGTTTCCGGATGACCGGGTGATGCTGAGACTGATCTGAGATAATCAACGGAAAGCCTACTGAACAAGGAAGAAATGTCTGCTGGGAGACACAACTGCAAAATCCATCGTTTGATCCCTTGAAAAATTAGGCGCACTTGATTAAATTGCTTTACGGGTTCCCGACTTAGCCATTTTCCTAAACTGCTATCTGACACTTCAAACGGCTGCCGACGGCGAACGGTGAACCCTGCTGATATGAAACGAAGCTCACGGCATGACTGGAGATATTCTGCATCTGATGACGGTATGCACGAAAGCTAAAAGCTGTGTTAAGGGCCTCAAAAAGAAAAGCGCCCCTGGCTCAAGGTTGCACTTTTGTCATTTTGACGAAAATCAAACGTCATCAAAAACACCCTACTTTGACAGTTGATATCTGGAGCTGGGATGACCCGATTCAGGCATTATCTATTTTAACGGACAACCAGGAGGGCCCTTAAGAGAAGTCACTGGAGGTGACGAGGCAAGAAAACTGCTTCTAAGACCTCAAAAACTCCAGTGCGTATTTTAAATAAAATTACCGCTCCCAGACTTAGTCATTTTTCAGACGTCTTCTCTTTGTAGTATGACACCAAAGACCTTGCACGCACGAGCGACTGCCAAATGCTGAAGGCTGACGGCTGTGCTCGTTGGGAAGATAAATTGATTACGCTCAATAGTCGTGAAGACTTCGAACGCGAACGGGCTCATCTGACCAGCCTAAAGGCTAGGCGCCTTAAGACTATGAAAATGCACTGAAAACCATTTGTTGTTTCCGCCCGTAAAATTACGTGCTTAGTAGAATCTCCGCCACGACCACCAGGAACGTCGGATCGACAAGCTGAATGATGCATCGCGGAGCTAGGCAAGAATACTACTGATGTCGTGAAGACTTTATCTACAAATATTGCCATCTGGAGGGTCCTTTAAGCCAGCGCCCCTGGCTTGTACTTGCACTGGTCATAAACGGAGAAGCTCAAAAACATGAAAACTCCATTTTAAGCTGATCTTTGGACGACTGCCGCCTGAACTCTGAGAATCGGATGACTTTGCTTGATATCTCGTCGGATAAGCAGACTAGCTGGCAACCAATTGACTGCATTCGGTATTGAAACTGACGAGTTTTACCCCTGCCTTGAAATGGGCACCCTCAAGCTAGAGGCGCGCTTTTGCCTGAAAAGAGCAAAATTTCCATCTCCTAAAATTTAGGGATTTTACCTTCTGTCGCGAATAACTGGAGCTGTGAGTCTCGGAATGCCACCATTTGGATGGCTTCGGCGGATGCTTGGTGATTAGAAGATTGGTGGATGGCGAGCGCAGGACAAGATCTTGACCTCCAAAAAACTGGGCGCCCCTGAGCTGTACTTGCACTTTGAGGCTTTTCCTCCGAAAAATCTCCATGATTTGATCACTGAAAACTCTGTCTCGATCATTGAAATGGCCGTTTGCAATATGAAATGCCGTCGTGAAATGCTCCTCCATCGTGAAAATCTTCATTTTGAGTCTCTGCTTCAGGTTTGACCAATATAACTGACTTTGACTGACAAACTATTGACAAAAACTCCATGCTTGATATTGCCGAAAACGGTATTTTACAACATTTTAGCAAGGTTTAGACTTTAAATGCAAAATGCCTTAATGAAGCAAAAATTTGGTTTGGGTACAACACATATACATGTGTGTGTGTGTGTGTTCCTACCATTGTGACATTTGTAGAAAATTAATGATCTTTGTGAATAATCTACATGCTTCTCTTTATTGTATGTGATAAGGGACTTATATAATAATCTATTTTGAATTTAGAGAAATGGATTGCAAATAGGGAGGCCGATCAACCTTTCGAGTTCACGAGAGGTGAAGGAAGACCAGCCTTCATGCTCTTATCAAGTACGCCACCCTGAGATGGAATGGAAGACCGGCCTTCCATGCCCGTGGGCCAGGGGGTGGAATGGAAGACCGACCTTCCATGCCCTTGGGCTTGATCAAGGAGGACGACCAGCCTCCAAGGTGAACTAAGGGATGTAAGGGCGACCCACCTTCCATGCTCTCGCAGTACAAGGGCAACCAACCTTGAGATTGCAATTTGCAAGCATTTCAACAAATTCCTAATAAGATTATTATGGGAATTCACATTGGAATGGCTATTGCCTTAATTAGATTTTTGATGTGAATAATGTACATGGTTATCATGATGTTTACTAATGATTAGCAATATATATATTAGCATGGCTTATGATTTAATGTCAATTTCTAGTGACTAACGTTGTGTGTAGAACCTAAACCAAGTTTTATCTTACAAAGGACAATTTAATTGGTAATTTCATTATTCTTAAATATATTGCATCTCTTATTTTGATTGGAATTGTGGTTTTAGGACAAAATATAGAGATATCCGAATAGGGGACATTACACTATCTTTAGTGAATACAGCCTCTTCCATAGAAAAAGCTTATTCAAAAGTGACTTTCTTTGACATGAATTCCCCAACTTATCGTAAAGCTTCTTGACAATGGGTTTTGCTGCAATGCTCAAGGGCATTGAATCTGCAAGACAGCTGAATGAGACTTCTTGCCTTCTAGTCAAACACTTGCCAATTACCATCTTTCATGCTAGAAGGTTTTTGATCCACTATCGTCACTCAAATATCTTTATCCATGAGCAAATCCTCCTTCTTGAGCTTGCATAGCTCAAAGTTGCTTGCATTGAATTTTGCCACCTCCATCCTAGACATTCTTGCCATGGCTATAGCCTAAAAACAAGATCGCTTCAACAAAACTCCACTCAAATAAGGATTAATAGAAATAAGTCCTATTCTTTCTCATAGACCTAGCAAGCTAGCTAGGATTTAATACCAAATGAAAAGAAATATGCAAAATTTCCACAATTAACCATACAAGAAGAGTGTTTCAAGCTATTTGATCTACACAATTTTCAGCAACATTCTAGTATAGTAACAACACAAAAATACCAAGAATGAAAGATTGCAATGAAGCAACCACACAGGAGAACAAGACACCAATATACACTAGGAAAACCTTTTTGGGGAAAATCCAACCTCCAAAGCTTTGAACTAATGCATTATTTAGCAACCAAAAATATTATAATCCACTTGCAAGGTCCAAGTTCTTCTAAGAGGTCCACACCCTAGTGCCGGTAGGGAACAATAGTTGTTATTGTTGCATTGCTTGCTCCCTAGAGCACACTTCTTCCCTGCACCATTGATACGAGTTTCTTTGTTGAATATCCAATTCCATATCCCCCCTTTTTTTCTTCCTTAATATGAGTTCCATCTTTCCTACCAAGCGCCTCTAACCTGCCTACATCTACATAGATCCTGCTTTAACCTCATTGCTTCTACATTGAAAGAATAATCAAAGCACAAAATGATGAATAACCTCCTATCCGAGCCCTCTATTTATAGGCAAGAGAGCAACAATGAGAGGAAAACTTACTAGAAGCTTCCCAACCCACTTTGCCTCCAATAAGTAATGTCCCAAAAAAATAATCAATGCACAAAGTTGGATCCCCAAGTTTTCCTCTAGAACCAAGTGATGTGTGATTGCATGTTCTCCAAGGCACCCCCATAGCTCTCGCCAAACTTGATGCCCAAGATTGGCTTGCAACATGCGAGCTCAAGCATTAAATAATTTAACAATATTGAATGCATTTTACAAGACCTCAAAAATAGTAAATGCATTCCCTCAATGAGCCTAGTTGACCATGTGGCTCACTAGACCATGACCTTGCCCATGTGCCATCCACATTAAATATGTCTGCATTGTCACATACAACCTCCTCTAGGAAAATATTGCTCAATCCTAATGTTTCATGTTCCTTTTTGACATGGACCACAATGTTACAAAATACAAAATATTTCAATATGCGAGGTGTACAACACCTTTCCAACACCACTAATACTACCAAGAGCCTGAGGACTCCTTGAAGTTTGCATGATCGGAGGGCCATGAGCTCATTTCTGGTTTTTTTTCTTTTATGAAACCTAAGTTCCCCTTTTGGGATTCATTATATGTGATATGCCACCCTACACAAATCTATTTATGTCCCACAATCTACTATGATTTACAAAGGTTTATCATGTCTGCTAAGTAGAGAACTTGAGCTGGTGGGTTTGGAGGCCTAGGCAGTAGGGAAAATCTGCTCTCTCCCTCACTATTGATTTGAATGTTCCAATGGTAAGCCAAATTGTGAGACCCATTCATTTGTGCATACTTCCTAGCTGGTCTGCCATATGGTAGGGTCTAAATGACCATTTAAAAAAAATTATATGCATTTTAGGAGCTACACAATCAACAATGATGAGTGAAATTTTATTGGTAGGCTATTGCAAACCATGCAGTGACAAGTGACGCACATAGGTCTACTGCCAAATCATTGTTTGAATTTTGAATTTCATTTTTGAAGGTTTAGTTTTATGAGAGGTAATCTTCTTAAGGCCTTAGCATGGTCATACAAGCTCCATTTTTCTTTGTATTTGAATTTTTGGAAAGCTATTAATCGAGCTCTACACTTTGGTTGAGGGTTTTTAAGTTTTTATGCAGATTTGATAGTTTGTTGAGATAAGCAAAGTATGGCTTCGAATCATAATGTGATACTTGATGGGCATACTTGTGATGTCTAGAAGTAGAGGAGTTGAATTGTCAAGATCTATTACATTTTATCATTGGCAATAAGGAGGAACTTGAGAATGTATGGAAAGTGAAGTAAGAGAATATAATGGATAGGAAAGAACACAACGATGCTTATATATCTCTAGAAATTTGACATCTCACATTGAGCATCTACTTTATTGAAAGATATATGGGAGACTCTATATAATGTCCCCTTTTCCTAGGCAGTGGTCAGATGCAGTGGTTAGTCTACCAACTAGTCCCCGTAGGCTAACAGGGTATTTAGGGGACCCCTTCGAGGGTGATCTTTGGTTCTTTAGCAAGCCTTTTAGTGTTTATTTCAGTACTCTTCAGCTCAATGTCCCAGTTTATTTGTGGTGTGCCTTTTGGAGGCCATTCTGGACACTTTGACGCACACTTACTATTTTTAGTAAGTCACTTGGATGTGTTGCTCATACTATTTATAGTAAGTCATGGGTATGGTCAATTGGCGGAGTTACTACTTTTAGCATGTTGGCGTAATTATTTCCAGGAGTTATATTGGTTAATATTGGTCCTATGCATTTAATATTAATAACGTTAAATAATAAAGTTAAATTAAATAATTTAACTTTATGCGTTATTAAAATATATTAAAAGAGGACTTTATATTTAAAAGGATATAAGTGATATTTAAGTGCACTTTATAATATAAAGTTAAGTGCCAATTTAAAAGGGAGATATAAGGACTTTATTAAAAAGGGATTTAAATGATTTAAAAGAATACTTTATTTTATAAAGTATTGTGCCCAATTAAATAAAATATTAGGAGTTATAATGGGGGAAAAGTAAATCAAATGAAATGTAAATCAAATGCAAATTGAGCATGAAAATATAAAAGGGCAATGAAAGTTCATTTTGCACATTCATTCATTCATTATTTGAAGAAGATTATTTTGATAAGGGTTTTGTTGAAGACTGGAGAGTCTGAAAATCTCAAGCTTTGAGGATGAAATCCCTCAGGAATAACAACTTGTTACAGGAGAGAGAGATCTCCCAAGCCAGCTTGCAGACAACTTCACTCAGAGGTTGTGCTTGTGCTTCAATGAATTTGCAAGAGAGTTAAATATTTAAGGGTTTGAAGGATTTATCAGAATGTTGCACATATATTGTTCATCATTGCCTTACAAGGGTTTGATGATTTAATTGCTGCCATATATTGGACGCCAAGTTTAGAGTTTGATGATATTCTTTCTGTTGTTAATGGTGAAGACCCAGTGTGGACTGTGTGTGGGTTTTGATGGGAATATAGACTGAATGTTTGGGGAGCTGTGCATAGCATCATTTGTATTTCAGAGAGGTGTCTATTCTGCTGTATGACTGCTGCAAACTTTATACTTCATTCTGGCATCCATTTTCAAAGGGTTTCAAGGCATATCTTACTTGTGAGTTCATGAATTGTAACTCCCATAGTTTTTGGGTATTGTTATTTTAGATAATAGGGGATATTTTATTAACTGGGTTGTCAATATTTTGTGAAAATATTGAGTATCTAAGCTGATATAAAAATCTGGAATTTTCAACTGTGTATTCCCTATGTAATGTTCAGTTTTTGAGTTGAAAATTATTAGTGCAATACTTCTATTTTGCTGCATTATATTGTTGTATAAAACATTGCAAATATATCACAAAACATTCATCAAAACAAATAAAGACAAAGGCAAAATAGGGCGGCATATTACAGTCTAGGAAAGCTATTGATCAATTAGAAAACTTAGAGCCAGATGGTAATAAGCACAATAAGGAAGTGTAGTTCAAGCTTTGATAACAATTAGCTGAGATGAAAATGACACATTTTATGCTTGATAGCATGAAGTTTCCAAAGTCCATGATCAAAATTAATACTGAGATTTCTGGATTGCAACTGTGTGTGATCTTTTATGCATCATAGCAAGAGAATTTAAGAAAGTATGATCTGAAACGTTGATGCAAAAAAGATCACACACAGTTGCAATCCAGAAATCTCAGTATTAATCTTTTATGCAACTTCCATTGATTGTGCATCTCTTCATGACTCCCACAATTTTCTTGGGTCATTTGCTTACCCAAGCAAGGAAGGTTATGGAAATCCTTAATATGATGGTAAGAATAAAATGATTTTGCTTAATCACAAGTTGGCTATAAAGGTTAATAAGTTGGCCAAAAAGGATGAGCACATTGTCACCCTGAAAGAAGCAAATGAAATTTGTAATCATTTGCTTATATCTTGATGCCGATCTTGATGAGAATGATTGTGACAAAGATGGTAGTTGTTATAAGGTCACATTCCTTTGTGACTAATTGGTTATGAAGGGTATTACATTGGTGAAAAGGGATTGATGATGGAACATTAGAAGCAACGGCTTGAGTCTTTCTCCCAGGATAGACATTTGAGTTGAAAAAAAAAGCTAAGGAGATTCATAAACTAAGAGACGTCATTCAAATTACAATGAAGAGATTACTGAATTGAGGAAAGATTATAAGCGTTGCATTGATTAAGAATTTCAAATGAATGATTGTAGCACTAGTGAGCATAAACTGGAGGAAAAAATAAGGTAAACTCCCTTTTCATCGAAGGATTGTCTCATTTTGATGAAAATGGCTTGGTTATCACTAATGAGACAACTTCTCATTACAATGTTGCTAATTTTGATATTTGTGCCCCTACTGCCACCCTTCCTAATGGTTCTTCTTCTGAGTACCAAGGGTATTAATTTAATTATTGTGTATTATTGTATTCTCAAATGTTTTTCTCGATAATGCTTTGATTGATGTTTAGGCTTTTCAGAGTTGCCTTGGTTGATAGTTATGAAAATACTTTAGATGGGGATCAATATTTTATTATTTTTCTCTGGATAGTGACACTGTGGTTATACTTCCCCAGATAATGATGATGCTTCATATGATTCAAATGATGATTCCTCTCAATTTTCACATCACTGATTCCTCACAGTATTACCTCACATGACTGTTAGATTGATAATGGCTCTTCACATGATGCCTGTATGCTCTTTGGAAGATGGTCTTGTTTAATCTATAATTATTAATTGGGAATGTAAGTCCATGATCACCCATTATGGATGCAATATCACGAGACACAATACTGTGGTAACATGACATAGATACCATGGTGAACTTAATAGATGTCAAGGTCAAATTTGACATGTAGCAAGGTTTAAAGGGTAATTGCTGAATCATTCTGAGGACAGGTAAGGGCAAACAATTTTGTAGCATTCAAAAGATGAATCAATTTATCCACATCTCATAGGGCTTATTTCAGTGACATGTCAGTAGGTTAAATGATAGGAAAGAAGAGGGAAAAGTGATGGGAAAATTGATGATCAACCATAGGCAAAGAACATTGAAGACCAAGCAGGCTGGTGTTTGATGTAAAGGAGTGTGTTTCCTCTTAGCTAATTATATTCTTTGTACAATCTGCAGTATCAATAAGGTTACAGTTTTGGCTTCCATTTTGCTCAGTGGTTGTTCATTGAAACTCAATCATGGTATCAACTATACAGATTTCAATGGTGCTACATGTTGAATTTGACCTGCAGGCATGTATCATGTATTGACTTTTGACACATGATATGTATTTATTGCTGAAAATTGGCCTGTTATTTATGCACTGGACAACCTTTGAGAGGGGTCAGCCATCCTTTATCATCCAAGATGCATTTCTTTTGTGGCAGAGACAAACTGTCCTTTTCTGTAAGGAACATTCATTTTTGAGTGGAGACAAGGACTGACTGTCATTTCTCCTTGCAATGACAACTTTTTTGTGACAGCAGAAGAAGAAATGATTGTGCTGTCTATTCCCCACCTCCACTTGTTGTACTGTGGAAGGGATGACTCTCTTTCTCCAGCACACCCTCACCTTTTATGGTGGCAGAATAAGTGGAAGTTGCACATTTTCCATATCACTTTCACCTTCCTCACCATGAGATAATGGAGGACTTATTTCTCCACTGAACATGCACTTTGAAAAACAGAAAGAAAGAATGACTGTCTTTTCTGTGCCCCAACTTTCCTTGAGGGGTGGGGAAAAGGATCGAAATCTTTGGTGCCCTCAAATTCCAATACCACTTTATGCAATACCCCCATTTTAGTGAGGGGAAGATTGACCATCCTTTCTCTGTCGAAAATTTATGTTTTAAATAGTGGAGAAAATTATTGGTTGCTCTTTCTTCCAAGGCACAATTTTTTGTCTTAAACAAAGTGACCTTTGACTTGAAAGGAGGAGAGTTGCTAGTTCCTTCTTCCCTATGGGTTGAATCAGGGACTCTCTAGGTGCTGAAAAAGATAATTGTTCTCCCTTGTGGAGGATTGAGTTGATTTCCTACAATTCTTAATCTAAGAAAGGAAAGAAATATGGTCAACCAAATTGTGCATATTTAGCTTCCAAGGTCCAAGTTAATTCCGTGTTTCTATCTTTAAATCAAACCAATTTTTCTGTCTGAATTCGTCAATTGTAATCAACTTGTTTTTCACATATCAATCTCAGCATCTTATTTTTTCAAAGGCCAAATTTCTTGCGGCTCAAGATTTTTATTTTCTTTTATGTGCATCACTGTTAGATATCGAACTTAAGATGCTTTTTCTCTCCCGCATTTATCGTCTTGTGAGTCACTTCTGTCTACATTCCTTCCACTGTTCATGCACTTCTGTTATGAACTTTGTAGACATTTGTGCTTCTGCACAACTCAGCTTTATTTGACTCTAGCTAGCTTCAGTGATTGCTCCACTTAGGTCATTCTTCACTTCTACAACAATCTGTAGAGTAAGCCATTTGACAACAATTTGATCCTTTCTAGATTCATCATTATTACTCTCATTTTTCAAGGACTATCTTCAATTTATTTGCCTTGCTAATCAGCCCTCAATCCAGTAAGTCATGCTCTTACTATTTTAGCTTCACACTCTCACATGGGCTCACCTCCAACAAGAATTTCACATGTGTTGGAATCTCTTGTTGTACTTTATACTCCTCTTGCCTTGGAATTGAGGCATAACTAATGTCTGATTTTATCAACTTTCCAGAACTCCTTTCCTACAACTAGTGTCAATTTATTGCTCTCTCCCGCATCTTATTTTATGACATCTTTCATTGAGGGGAGGATAAAAGGGTCGACATCTGTGGTCTCCTCAAATTCCTATACCACTTTATAAGTTTATGCGATACCCCCATTTTAGTGGGAGAAAGATTGACCATCTTTTCTCTGTCCAAAATTTATGTTTTAAATAGTGGAAAAATTGTCGGTTGCTGTTTCTTCCAAGGCACAATTTTTGGTCTTAAACAAAGTGACCTCTGACTTGAAAGGACAATAGTTGCTAGTTCCTTCTTCCCTATAGGTTGAATCGGGGACTCTCCAGGTGCTGAAAATGATAATTGTTCTCCCTCGTGGAGGATTGAGTTGATTTCTTACAATTCTAAATCTAAGAAAGGAATGAAATATGGTCAATCAAATTGTGCATATTTAGCTTCCAACGTCCAAGTTACTTCCATATTTCTATACTTCTATCAAACCAAATTTTCTTTCTGAATTCGTCAATTGTAATCAACTTGCTTTTAAATATCAACCTTATTAAATATTAAATGGTCATCTTTGTTAACTTAAGTCTTTAGTTTGAGTTTCTTTCAGTTAAGGCTATAATCACGTCTCTGTGATTATCTGTTAAGTCTTTCTTTCAGTTAAGGCTATAATCACGTTCGTGATTATTGCATCTCTATCACTGTAATCTATATATTCATTTGCTCAATCAATAAA
>VDFB02185465.1:0-12436 GCA_007258455.2 Sequoia sempervirens
AAATCATTTGTTCCCTCTTAATTAGAATGTAAGAATTTTGTGTCACTCTCTATATTTATATTATTAGAATGTAAGAATTTATTGAACTTATTGGTACATACACTTTATGCTCTAAATTTCTTTATGTTCCTCGTCAATTTTGTTGTTCATGAGTGTTTAACTTCATTGTGGATGGTCATGCATGGTAGGATGTGTCAATAAATGTCTTAGATGGGAACCCAAGGCATGTTTAGAAAGACCTATTCAATGTAGAACTATGAATAACTACAATGAAGTAATGTTGTAAGTAGGGGATGTTATCATCCTAAATGTGTGGTTGCACAACATAGGATACATAAAATAGATTTACAATAATGTATTTGACCTCCTCCATTTGTTTTCTTATCTACAAATGAAATCCTATAGACTAATTCCTTTATGTATTTAACATGGTACACAATGTCTACCAAAAGTAAAAAATTCATGGATCGTAGTCATAAATTATGGATGTTGGTAAGCCAAAATGGACCCAAACATGAGTGAAGAAAAAACACAAGAATTTATGAGATAGATAATGTATTGACTAAAGAGATTCTTCTCATTCTTGAGAAGTTGAGGAAGGTGTGTATGTAGTATATGCAATGGGAAAATGGCAATGCAAAAGTGGATAAACTCGAGAGGTTTTGTATTGCATATGAATTTATGCAAGCAAAGAAAGTGAGAGATGATTGTATAAGTGGAGTTGAACAAATGAAGTCAATCTAACTTAAGAATTCTATGGAATGAATACAATTAGAAATAAATGGTAAGGAAAAGGAAAAATCAGATCTAAGTTCATAACAAGAAATAGTTGGAAGTGTTGAAATTGTAGCAAAACAATATAAGAATAAAATTAACCACTTAGAAAAGGAAGTAAAAGATGAGAAGAATATTTTATCATCAAAAGAAAAGGAGTTTCATGTTGTTGAGAGAAAGTTACAATCTAAAAGACATGAAGTTGAGAAAATAAAGACAACAATGGAAGGTGTTGCTTATGAAGAAGGGTGCATGTAGACATTAAAAAATGAGTGTTTGCAAGAATTTGAGGTAGTTTAGAAGTTGAAGACTGATATTAGGAACCTTGAGGCTCAATTAGGAAATGTTCAATTTACCTATAATGATCCTGTAAAGCATTTTGATAGATCAAAATTCAAAGGTGCTATTACACAATATATAAAAGTTTAAACTACATTAAATGTAAATTTTGAAGGTGACTTTCATTACATTCATGTTGTGAAAATAACAAAAGGTTTTAATTACATTAATACTATTTTCTAAAATTGGAGGTTGGAAAACACTAGGTGTTATGAAACCTGCAACCCACATACTGTTGTAAAAACCTCTACATGTAACATCCCAATTGGTTAGTCATCCCGCATGACATTTTGGTTAGTTTTATGTATCCCCCACTTGCAACTCCTCCTTGATATCTCCACCATTGAGCTTTGAACAAGAACAATGAAATAAATCACAACCCATTGTGTTTTCCATCTTGTCATTATTTTTCAAATTCATTTTTCAATCATATGAAAAAATTAAAATGAAAAATTTACTCAAACTATTAGTTGTGATACATTTTTATGGTAACTTTAATTGCATTATTATTGTTTAAATGGCAATTTTTTTTGTTACATTCATAATGTAATGTAAAACAGTAGGTTGGAAAACAGTGGGTGTTATGAAACCTACAACCCACATACTATTTTAAAACTGTAAACGCATAACAACGCAATTGGTTAGTTTTATGTATCCCCAAAATGCAACTCCTCCTCATGCTCTCCACCGTTTAGCTTTGAACATGTAGAATGAAGTAACAAACAACCCACATTGTGTTTTCTAACATGTAATTATTTTGTGCATTTATTTTTCAATCATATAAATAAAATAAAACAAAATTTTACTGTCACTAATAGTTGTTATCTAAATTTTGAAGGCACAGGTTACATTACATTCCTACTATCTAAATAATATTTTATTTTTAATTACATCCATACTATTTTGTAAAATTGTAGGTTAGAATACACTGGGTGTTATAAAACCTTGCAACCCACATATAGCTTTAGAACCCTAAACACACAACAACCCAATTGGTTAGTCATCCCTCAACACAAATTTGGCTAGTTTTATGTATCCCCAACATAAAAATCCTCTCTTTTCTCTCCACCACTTAGCTTTGAACATCAAAATGAAATAACTCAAAAATCCATTGTGTTTTCCAACCTATAAATATTTTGATCATTTTTTCTCAATCATATGAAGAAATTGAAATACAATTTTTCCTCTAAGAGTTGTTGTCAAATTTGAAGGTGTGTTACATTATGTTACCAATATTGTTGTGGGAGGGAGAAATAAGTGCTAGATCAATGGCCACTTTTCACAACCCTCACATGTACAAAATCCCTTTCATTTTTGCAACTCAATATCAACAACCCATATTTTCTCATTATGCAAGGGTGCATCACTAAAGTTTCAAACATGAAGCCTCCTGAGATCTTGTTGATGCCAACTGGAGCAACAGGTAATAGAATGTATGAAATGAAAAAGGAATCTTCTCTAAAAATACTTGAAAAGAATCAAACCAAAGTGAATAAAATAGATAATGCATTAGTTGTAGGTTTCACAAACCATCTACTCAAAACCTACCATGTATTCCAACTTGCAATTATATTGTTCATTTATTTTTTGAACATATGAAGAAATTGAAACATAATTTTTTCTCTAAGACTTGTTATAAATTTTGGAGGTGAATTTCATTACAATCATACTATGTAAATAACAAAACTTTTTCATTACATTCTTTTTGCTTTATAAAATTACAGGTTGGAAAACAAGTCGTGTTATGAAACCTGTAACCCACATGCTGTTGTAAAACCCTATACACGTAAATACCCTAATGGTTAGTTACCCTTAACTAAATTTTGTTAGTTTTGTGTATACCTCACCCACAAATCCTCCTCAACCTCTTTTCCCTTGATCTTTGAACAAGCACAATGAACTAATTGATAACCAACATTGTGTTTTCCAACCTCCAATTATATTGTGCATTTATTTTTCGATCATATGAAGAAAACGAAATACAATTTTCACTCTAACTAATAGTTGTGGTAAATTTGGAAGGTGACTTCTATTGCATTTTTTGTCTAATAACAATTTTTTTTCATTACAATCATATTGCCTATGCATAATTGGAAGTTGGAAAATACTTGGTGTTATAAAACTTGCAACCCACATACTATTGTAGAAACCTCTACATGTAACAACCCAATTGGGTAGTCACCCCTCAGGTCAATTTGGTTAATTTTATGTATCCCCCACTTGCAACTCCCTGAGCTCTCTACCCTTGAGCTTTGAACAAGCACAATGAAATAACTCACAACCCACTATGTTTTTCCAACCTACGATTATTTTGTGCATTTATTTTTCCATCATATGAGGAAATTGAGACATAATTTATACTCTAAATAACAGGTGTGGTAAATTTTGAAGGTTTCTTTCATTACATCTCTACTCTGTAAATAACAAAAGGTTTTCATTACAATCATAATATCTATGCATAATTGGAGGTTGAAAAACATAGGGCGATATGATTATGCGTATATGAATTATTATAAATTATAATATTTTATTAAATACTACACCAATGGGCTTTATGACTACTCTATGCACCTACATAAAGATAAATTCTAGCAAAAAAAGCTTATTAAATACATAACAATATTGTCACCTTACATTTGTATAAAACGTAGTGTTTATAACTTCAAAGATATTGAGATAGGATTATTATAATGCATCTAAGAATGAAGACAATGTTATACTAAATGCCAAATACAACAATCTCTTATTACATAAGCCACATTAGATCCCATGCAATGTGAGTATATGAGTACCAAGAAATTTAGTTTCATGAATACCTAATTGGTGTATTTAGAATTTTTAATCTCACCAAATGGTTTGAAGATGGATCCAAAGAAGGTAAAGTAAAATTTTGAATTTCCTTCACCAACTAATATTATAGAGGTAAAAGAAGGGCTTAAATAGGTAGTGCTTCAAAGAAACTTCTACTAGCTTCACATGTTTGGAGGTGTTGAGCATCATATTAAATCCTACATTCCTTAAATTTATTACAAAGCCTAAAAATGGGAAGCTTGGAATCTACACCACTCTTGAAATTCTAACACAACCATAAGAATCCATTAGCATGGATTTTTTGAACATAGTACTACCTACAAAAAAACACCAATTATATGATTAAATATTCATTATGGTCAATGGGTTCTCCATGATGGCCATCATATCACATGCATAAAAGTTTCACCATGATAAATATCTTGTTTCTTTTCTTCACTCATGTTTGGGTCCATTTTGACTTAAACCAACATCCATTATTTATGAGTATGATCCATGAGATTTTTACTTTTGGTAGACATTGTGGGCCATGTTAAATACATAAACGAATTGGTTTATAAGCTTTAATTTGTAGATAAGGAACCAAATGGACAGTGTGTTTTCCAACATTGCAAATAATGTGAGCATTTTTTTGTTCGAATCAAATGAAGAAAGTGAAATGTCATTTTTATTGTACTAAAGAGTTATTCTAAAATTTGAAGGTTGACTTCATTACATTGTTTGTGCGTACAAAACAATTTTTTTTTATAAGGAAATAACTGACAAGGGACAATGTGTTTTCCAACACTGCAAATAATGTGAGCATTATTTTGTTCCAATCAGATGAAAAAAGTGAAGTGTCATTTTTAATATACCAAAGAGTTGTTCTAAACTTTGAAGGTGGACTTCATTACATTGTTGGCGTATGAAACAAAATATTTTCATAAAAAAATAACTAACAGGGGATAGTGTGTTTTCCAACAGTAGAAATAATGTGAGCATTTTTTTGTTCCAATCAAATCAGGAAAGTGAAATTCCATTTTTAGTGCACCAAAGAATTGTTCTAAAATTTGAAGGTGGACTTCATTACATTGTTGCTGCATACAGAACAAAAACTTTTCATAAAGAAATAACTAACAGAGGACAATGGGTTTTTCAACACTATAAATGATGTGAGCATTTTTTTGTTCCAATCAAAATGAAGAAAGTGAAATGCCATTTTTATTGAACCGAAGATTTGTTCTAACATATACATATAGGTATTCACTTTAATTTGGATAATGTATGAAGGAAAAAAATAGATTTGTTTGATTAAAGAATGCACAAAACAATCATGACACCTTTGAAATTCATTAATGTAAGATAAAAACAAAAATAATGTAGTGAAGCAATGTATGCGAGGAACCTATTATACATATACAATTCTCCAAATGTTTTATTAAGTCAAAACCGCATGACTGTTTATGGTTATATTGAAGACTAAACACAATATTAATAGAAGCTCTACTAATGCCACCCAACTAATCCACTAGAACAATGTGAGCCAAGGAAGGTCAATGATTAGTTGACATTAGAATTGATCATTGAGAGATTACATAAATATAACCATCAACACTTTGATTAATTTGCTAACAAAGCCCAAATGTTATCCAAATATAATTTATCATATAACTTATGATAGGAGTTTAAATTGTCTTCGCACAAAACAAACCACGACATTTTCCTTTTTTGTCCATCTCTAAAAACTATATCTCTATATCTAAATAATTAAACTTGCAATTTAAAAATTTGTACATCGATAGCCATCTCCAATGGTGTGATACAAACACTACATCAAAACAATAAAAAACATCAATAAGATCTAAGATCAGTCAAATGGCTTCAGTGAAAAAGTGAGGCCAAGAGCAATCAAACTGTACTATCCAAATGTTCTATGTGAAGCCAAAATAGAAATGTCTTCCCCTCTGCTCTTCTATAGCAATGTGGATAGATTTGAACTAAAATCAGATGATAAAGAAGTAACTTATCTCTATTGCGAGACATCGTGGAGAGAGACATGGATTTTCCCAAAGGGTGTTGCCACAATAGTGGTTTACACTTCTGTGAGATCTAATTTTGTTGGAAATCCTGTTTTAGAAAATATGATTTAAGCCTTGAAAAGGATTCCATTTAAAGTTCCAATTGAATAGGGTTTCATAAAACCACCTTAGACCAAGCCCCCTTGGATAGAACTATTTTTAAACCATACTATCTTGAAGTCTCCTTTACACCTATCAAAATGTTGATATAAAATACTTTGGTTACCTTTTGGGGGATCAAATGAATTCAACAAAATTTATTTTTTGTAACTATGTAGTCCTTATTATAAGCTTCCCAAAAAATATAATTTTAAATAAATTTAATTTAATTATTATTTTTATTTTTTATTTCTTGTGAATGTAGGTTTTTAAACAAAAATCAAACTCTATGTTCTACATGTGGAAAAATAGAAGATTATAAAAAAATTGATATAAACACTAGATATCGGGCTACAAATCTAAATTTGAAAAATTTAATTTATCCTTCATGGAAAAAAATTTGTGTTATCGATGACTAAAATTAGATGATAAAGAGGTAACTTATCTATTGCAGGGGACATCTGGAGACACTTGGATTCTCCCAAGGGTGTTGCCACAATAGTTGTTTACTACGGGAGATCCTCATTTTTGCTGAAGTCACATATTTTTAGAAAATATAATGATTTAAGCCATGAAAATTTCTATTTAAAGGATTCCAATTGAAGAGGGTTTGATTGAACCACCTTAGATCAAACCCCGTTGGATAGAACCCCACTCGTTTTAAACCATATAACGGATCTCGCTACCACCCTATCAAAATATTATTCTAAAACCACTTTTGATTTGTTACCTTTGGGGGATCAAATGAATTCATTTAAAATTTATTATTTTGTAAATATGTAGTCTTAGTATATAAGCTTCCAAAAAAGTATAATTTTAATTAAATTAAATTCCCAGTTATTATATTTATTTTTTATTTCTCTTTAGATATAGGTTTTCACGAAAATCAAGCTCTCATGCACATGGAAAAATAGAATATTATAAAAAAATTGATATGAGCTTACTAGTCTCGGGGCTACAAATCTAAATTTGAAAGAATTTGAATTTTATCCTTCATGGAAAAAAAATTTATATGTTGCTCATTGGCATCACTTTTGAAAATGTTGTTTTATAGAAAAAACTGGACTTTTCGAGGGAGTGGAAAAAGAAGTGCAATCTAATTTTGAAAAATATATTTAGAATCTGAGACAAAATGCAAAACTCTAGATTTGCATCATCTTCAAATTCCTCACGGTTTAGCTGCTATAGGTTCTGGCGAAGATTTATTAAAATTATTTCGGTGTCCAGTTTGTGGGGTATGACACCACTATTGTGGGATCACCAAAACCTACATGGAAGCTACATTGGCGTCCTCTGTCTCATCACCATTTTTACATATGAGCTCCATTAAACTCATCTCTGACCACGTTTAAGCCATACAATGACCATTTTTCTGTTTGCATAATTACATCGACCTCTATTTGTGCCTCATACACCTACCCCACATGATCCTCATACTCCATTATTAGTATCTCTTGTAATCTAATATCACAACATGTGATGGTGGGGTTGCGAGGCTGGAAAGCTGCAAGTGCACCATTAATAAGTGAGGCAAGCTATTTTATGGTACATACATAAACAAAGCACTTCAATTACAGACTGCAATGCTGGAAATCCTCAATAACATTGAAATAGAGCAGCTTCAAAAGGAAAAGCTTCAATTTCACCGTACATAGATAAACAAAACAACTAATAAGGAAAAGTTTCAATTACAGACTGCAATAACATTGAAACCAGAAAATCTTCCTTCCTTTAACAGACTTTTCCACTCCTCACTTATCTCTTTTCCACCAGAGTTGTGCACAATCATGAACAAATCAAACACAGAACCCAAAGTAGGATCCAGTGTTGGCTTTTCTCGGGCGTTCAGAATAGTATCCATAATGATCACTCTGGAATTGCCTTTCTACATTGCTTCACAATCTCTACGTAGTCCTCGTCTGCCCAATCATGCATTATCCACAGCATAAAATCATCCATTGCAATAAAAATCATGTTCAAAGCTTGCATGGCTCCAGTGAAGTCTAACTTTCTTTGCTGCGTAACACAAAAGTCACTTTTGCATAACCTTCAAATAAATATCTACAAATATTAATTAGAAACTAACATAAAATCACCTACTTATAGTGCTATTGACGACAATGGAGGGATTGGCATTGTGGTTTGATTCCTCCCTGTGTGCGAGAAAAATGAGTTTCTGAAATGCGTCCATGGGATATACAAGACGATTTCAAATTTCAAATCTCCCGGTTATAAAATTGCCGCTTTCTTTTAAAATGTTTAGAACTGCCATCCGTCTTCGTCAGCATCCGTCCGTCAACATCCTTTGTTATTCTTTCTGTCAATGCATTTTGTCTAGCATGTGGGATGGGGATGGAATGTTATGTTATAATGTTATATACATAGGTGCTTTTTGTCTATGAGTTAGCTTTCTCCAGGTCTCTATCACCTCTAGTTTTTGTGAAAATTGAAATGAAATGAAGAAAAAAAGATTAAATTTTTCTTCATGCTCTTTTTCAAGTGGGATCTCCTGCTATTAATTTTGACTAGAAGGTTGGCTGTCTAGTTAATCTTATCTTCCTCAAATAATTGGTGCATATTGTCAACTTTCAAATTATTTTCGTGCTAAGTACATATATCTTCATAAGCTGTGCATTCCATGATGAAGTGCTATTCTGTTTCCATTGCCCCCTTATTACAAAATATGCAAGTTCTTTCTTCCCAAGTTTCCTAAGTGGGTACCTTTCACCTACTAGTCTCACACCTAAGATGATGTGATCCTGTCTTCAACAGTGTAGCTAACAACCTCACTTTCCCTTTAATAGCTATACCTAAATAAGTTTTTTCACCATGATTCTTTGCTGGGTTAAACTATTTGATGTAGTATGTTTTTTTTCATCCAATCTATTTTGTCCACATGGTAGTTCTAAAATTTTCAATCACATAGCTTTTTATTTCACTATTGGTTCCTAGAACACTCTTACAAATTGATGTCCCACTTGTTCATCCACTTGCTGTTCTGCTTCATCCAAGTTTTCTTCCTACAATCTAGCGTCTACTCCATAACCATTTTGGGCCAACAGTGGTTATCCATGTTTTCAACATTCTTTAAATAACTTATCAACTGGGTTATCGTTGATGCTTCCAATGGAAAAGTCCTTGCTTTAGCTAAAAGAATTTCATATGGAACTTTGGTTTTAACTTTGAGACTGCTTGTTATTAAATATTTTTGGATTCTTTCTAGTTGTCTCCAATTGTACTTTGACATATTGCTTCCCACACTTCACATCCATAAAGTACAATCGGTATGACTAGCAAACCAAAATGTGAGAATTTTTAAGTGCGAGATAAATATTTATCATTTTTAATGTTTTCAACTATTATGATGTGAATTTTTTAACAAAAGACATTTTAAAAATTAGTTATTGGTGATTTGATTGGTTGAAGAGGTTTGAGTCATTTTGGAGCTTTTACATTCTAGTGTACCATTGAAAAATGGACCCTTCCCATTTTCATGGTCTTTTAGGTCTTGTTTCATAGTGTTGGAGCTATGTTGCTTTGATCTTATGATGTATCTTGGCTTGAACATGCTTATTTTGGTGCTAAAACTTAAAGAATGACGTCTTGTGAAGGTGTTGTGAAGTGTTGTAAAACATTTCGACATTCTTCTAGACTCTATTTAATGCAATTCACTTAAAAATGTCACCTTTTCATTCATCAACAAGTCCTATTTCAAAGTGTTGTAAAGTCTTGTAACAAGATTTCATGCTTTTCTAAGCATATTTTCATTATTTACACCTTTCTCATGCTTTATTTTGTCTTTTTATGCCCTCATATACTTATATTAAGTGTATTTTTGGGTTCTATCCCGACAAACAACATTAAACACAACTTAATTTATGACACTTGGTTTTGGGTCCCAGGTGGGACTCATTCGCCAAGGGTGGCGAATGAGTCCCCATTGGCCCTAAATTTAAAATTTTTCAAAATTTCTTTCAGGATTTTACTCAAATTCACTTCATGTCGGCTTGTGATGAGGTATGAATGGATAGTAAGGCACAAGATTTGTATAAATATGTGATTTTAACGTCATTTTACAATCCCCCCTCCCATTCACTCATTCATTCAAGCATTCATAATTCAAGTAATCTTCAAGCACTCAAGCATCTTGCATCATCAATTCAATTACTTTCAAGTACTTTGGATCAGCCATTGACATCACTTCAGATTTGCATATTCAAGGATGTGGTAAGTTTGTAATACTTTCATGTTATTCATTTATCATTTCCTTTGCATTTCATTCATTTCTATTGGGTTTGATTACCAAAGTGGGGTTTGACCAAGGCAAACCCCTATTCACTAACCCTCCAACATTTTTCCCCTTTGCATGTGTCTTTACAGCCTTTGTTTTGTAGATTTGATAGGTTTAAAGGTGTTGAAAAGTGGATTTCAATTCAGGCTTTCAAATCAATTCATCATCTATTGAAGCAATTTGAGTGACTTTCAACCTCGTCAGAATTGACCCCCATTAACCCGACATTTAGTCATTACTAGATTTGGAGTAGCAATGTTGTGGACCTTGACTTTTTAGAAATTTTGGGAGGACTGATTCACCACCGTGGTAATGAGTCCCACCTAAAATCTGAAAATCTTCATTTTTTCGTAAATCAACTCTTGACCGTATAGAAATTAGCTCCTAATAACTTTTTCACCGTAATAGGATCGATTCGCCAATTTTTGGTGAATAATGAGTCTCCACCTGCGAAAAATTAGAAATTTTCATCAGCATTCCAAATATTCCTAAGGTGCACACATCATTCAGTGCACTCGCATTTGACCCCTTCGCATTTCTATTCTCGCGATATTTCTTTCAATTTCTTCTCATATTTCATAGTTGTTTGTATTATCACACCTGTTTTCAAACATAGCATAAATTGCATCTTTGCATTCATTCTAGATCCTTTTAATCAATAAATTACACTTATATTAGTCCATTTCCATCATATTACATTGCATACATCCTAATTTGAATTAAACATAAGCATTTTAGGATCTAATCCGTCTCCTTTTGGGTGAAAAACCCTATAAGAGTTAGAGAGTCCATTGGGTCCTAAAATCTATGTTTCATTTTGGTGAACCCGACTCTTGAAAATTTTTAAACTTCTGATTGCATTCATATCTTGCATCCTAGTTTACATTTGCATTAAAATTCAATTAGGACATTGGATCGGTTATTGCATTCTAGAATCTTTCATTTTGCATTAGTGAAAAACTCATTTAGTTTTCATTCTTGCATTCAAATTCATTGAAAAAACTGAAATCCTGCATTTTGTGCCTATCTTTGCATTCTAAAAAGCATTTAATTCATTCTTAAAATTTTGAAAAATACAAAAAAATTGCATCTTGGGACTCATTCACCACCCATGGAAAATCAGTCCCTCTACACATTTTAGACAATAATCTTGCATTGTTTTTAGCATTTTTCTACATTTCTATTTCTTGTATTCAATCTTTGTTACAGTTAGTAGATCTTCTATTATTTTCATTTTACATTCTTAGAATATCTTGCATTTCTATCCACCCTTCCTTTGTGGTACTTGCATGAATGTTTGGTGCCCCGTTGATAATACTTTAGTGAGAAGAAGTTCCAGACTCATGGCATCCCGCGATAGTACTTTTTTTGTGGACCTTGGGATCTTATGAGCTCCTACTCCTGGTATGGAAAATGGTGCATTAGTCCCTAACAATACCACTTACATGCCTTCCCCTTTCCATCCTATGCATGTTGACAATCAAAACAAGTGTCTCCCACAATAAAAGGTTATTAACATTCATGAGGACTTTGCACATTTACAACAAGACTTTTCACTTGAAAACATGTCCACCACTACTATACGTGTTATTGAGAACCTTCATCGCTTAATTGAAAGTGATGATGGCTTGCAAGTGTTCAAAAAAATAGCCGAGATTTAAAACAAACATGACTCTTCCCATACTCCATCAACAAACATTCATGTCACCCAAGGAACATCTCAAGTTCCTCCTCCTTCAACTATAGCTTCCATACCAACTTACACCAATCCACAAGTCCATACAACTTTACATCAATCTAATTATGTCGCTACTTCTTTCTAGATTTCCACTAGCATTCCTACTTCTTTTGTGGCATTGCAACCTCCTTCCACCACCTTCACACCCCTCAATATTCCTTCCACTTCTCCTAACATCAACTACATTCCATCACCAGTTTCCCTTCCACCACAACCCCATTATCTTGATCCCTATATGACACAACTCCTTAACAATGTTTCATCCATGCAACACCAACTTGCCACCATTAGTCAAGCTCAAACTACTCCACCCACATATCTTGTTCA
>VDFB02185466.1:0-11186 GCA_007258455.2 Sequoia sempervirens
GGAATGCACCGGGGCATGGATATGGTGCATGTATGTCCATCCATGCAAAAATAATATGGATTAACTGTCCCTGTCTGTGTCTTGCGTAGTGCAGTAATATTTTATAGAGAAGCCGAAAATAGACAATAATAATGTTTTAGTTTTATCAATTTAATTTGGTAGTTTAATTTTTTTTTCACTATTTCATATACTTGTATTATATTTTTCACCCGTGCTTTGGACTGTTATACTTGTATTATATATATACAAATATAATATCATTATAATACATAAAATACTATAGTTACATTATAATATAGTATTATATTTATAATATTAAATACAAATATATTTATTGATATTATATTATTATAATTGTAAAAACATATTAATATTACTATAGTTTAAATACATAATTTAACATTATATTATATATTATAATCAATATATATATTTTTAATTATTTATAATTTATATATTTATTATATATTATGAATATAATATTATATGTTATATTATATTATAAATATAATAATTTAAGTATTAATACAATCTACTCTATTATATTATATGCTATTTGAATTTTATTACATATTATTTATATTATATTATATATGTTATATATAATTTATTTTTATAATATTGCATTATATGTTACATAATATACTTATAGTCCGGCTAAATATATATTATTATGTTATATTATATTATATATAAAAATATAATAATATTATTATAATATTTAAAATACTAATATATTTTTATAATTATAATAATATAGTAATCTATGCCTGTCCATGTGGATGGGCATAGATTACTATATTATTATAATTATAAAAATATATAACATAAATAAAAATATATTATATATGTAACACATATAAATAATATAAGTTACAATATATAATTAAATTTAAATAACATATAATATTCTATTCATAATAATATAATAAATATATAAATTATAAATAATTAAAATATATATTGATTATATTATGTAATATAATGTTGACTATGTATCTAAAGAGCTATAATAATATTATAAATATATAAGCTATATTATAATGTAACTATAGTATTCTATCTATTATAATAATATTATACTTATATATATAATATAACATAATATAGGTGAAATATATAATACAAGTATAGATAATAATGACCAAAAAAAAATTAAATTAACATGGCCTACAATATTATTTAAATAAAAAAATAAAAATTAAACTACTAAATTAAATTGATAAAATTAAACATTATTATGCCCTTTTGCTTCTTACAAATTCATACTCCCAACCAAAAAAGAAACAATTTTTAAGTATCAAAACTCTAGGCCCACATTTCTTCAAAAAACTAAAGGAAGTTAAATCATCAAAAGATGAATTTTTATTTTAATGTGAAGCATGGAGTATATAAGATAAGTTAGATTTAAAAGAAAATTCAATTTGTATAAAATGTTCTATAGAGATAGTATGAGGTTAAGGTTACCACTCTCAAGGATTGCTACTTTAAGCTAGAGCAATAGAGATTGGAAAACATTTTCACAATTTAAACAAGGGTTGTAAAGACTAAGTTTACATAAATTAAAAAATTATTAAACAGAAAAATAATTTAAATAAAGACACAAGCTCTTAAAAAGAGCAAATAAAATAATAACTTAAAGACTAGTGTAAGCATTCAAAATTAAATTAAAATAATTTATAGAACCAATTTTATGTCACTTAAAAATTATTAAGAGTAGAAATCAATGTAATATGTGACTAAAATTAAATTATTTTTCAAAAAATATTAAACATTTAAATAATCAGTTAAGAATGTAATATTTTAGTCAACATATAAATAAATTATATAAAAAGATAGAAATTAAATACAATTCAAATTGAAAATTATAAAAAATATTTTTAAGACTCTTTTAAAAGATTTGTCAAACATAAAAATTATTTAAAGAAGAATATAAATTTTTAGTAAACATACAAATACAAATAATTTCAAACACTATTAATATTTTTAAAAATAATATTATTAACTATAAATACAAACACAATTCAACTCAAAATTATAAAAAAAATATATTAAATAGAAAAATAATTTAAAAAGTAAATACAAGCACAATTCAAATAATAAGTCTCTTTTAAAAGATTGTTAAATATAAAAAAATATTTAAAGAAAAATATAAATTTGTAATAGGAATACAAATAATTTAAAGATAATATTAATATTTTTAAAAAAATATTATTAACTATAAATACAAATTTACATTCAAATCAAAATTATAAAAATAATATTATCTATAAAAAATAATTAAAAAAATAAATCTAAATACAATTCAAATGAATTTAAACTATCAAATAATTTAAATTATTTTCAAAAATTATTAAACATAAAAATACTAAGTTTAATATTAATCTCCAAAACATAATATTACTAAAATCAGAAAAAACCATCCAAAACGTTATATTTACAAATATTTATACATATATGATTATATTATTTGAAAAATATAATACAAGTATAAGTAATAGTGATAAAAAAATAAAATTCACATGACCTGCAGTATTATTTAAATAAAAAATAAATAAATTTAAATTGATAAAACTAAAACATTATTACTGCGCTTTTTCGCTTCTCTATAAAACTGTACTGCACTGCACGCACAGGACACGGACAGAGAAAGTTAATCCGTATTACTTTTGCATGCCTGGACATACATGGGGCATATCCATGCCCCGGTGATGTGGCCGGTGGGGCAAAGACTTCGGCAGTCGGCGGGAGCTCGGCCAGAAAGAATGCCGGTGATGGTGGACTCGACGATCGGTGGTGAAGACAACTGGTCGGCGAGCAGTTTGAGCGGGCGGCGGGTGAAATGAAGACTGTCGGCCGGGAACAGGCCGGAAGGATGTCGGTGACTGCGGTCGTTGGCGGGGGTGTAACCGGCGGGAAACAATAGCTAACGGATGGAGGGCCGACAAGAATGGTACCTCCGTCTGCAGAAATTAAATACGACCGACAAAAACATATATTTGATTTTTTAATATTGCTTTTTTAGAGCAGTCAAAATCAAAAAACATTTTTTGTATATATATTTTAAAAATGCCAACCAAATCAAATCCACAATGTATGAGGCCGACTGAAAAAACAGACCCTTAAATGCCGATAGAGAAAAAATGTATGAATGCCAACAGGGAAATAAAATATGAGGTCGCCCAAAATATTTTTCCTGGAACTATAGGAAAATAGAATTTTTGCCAAATAATAAAAAATATTAGCCCGATTTTTCTGAAACGAAAAGTGGCCTACTGCTAAAAAAATTTTGCCTCAGAGGACAACTGCAAAGGGAGATTTTTTGCTGCAAATTGTACGGATAGTACGATTGATTTTGCAAACCCTAAAAAATACCTCTGAAGCTCCCGGTTGATGTATCCATTTTGATGAATGGGCAGCGACTTAGGGTTTCGGTGGCCCTCTCGGGCTATCGGAATGTACAGCTTTCCTGATCCCACTCCACCGCCTGTAAATCAGCTTGGTACCCGGGTGGAAACAAGTAGCCTTTAATGGAAACCTTCAGCCTGCGGAGAATCTCGCACACCAACTTTCTTGATCGAGGGTTGACGTTTCACTGGATAAGCTCTGATACCATGTTGGGATAATGGATGCACAGTCCTTGAAGCTGCAGTCTTCAATGTAGGACCTTTAAGCCAGGAAAGATAATCAACCACCCAGAAAGTGTTGCAACTAGGCATGCACCATGGAGATTCAATATTGATATGATATATTGATTATGGATATCTGATTGATATCTTGATATTACAAATGTACAAGATGCCTGATTATATAGGCAATAGGTAAACCCTAATATGCATGAGATGTTGACATGTGTCTTGATCTAACAACATGTGACAACATGTGAACCCTAATGGTAACTATCATTAAATGAGGGGATAAGTCTAGAAGGACAACTCATCTTCTAGATGGAATCTTATCTCCTACAAATAAGGAAGGGAATATTATCCCATTTATTAAATGATTTATCTAATAATGCAACCTAGGACTTAATTAATTAAATGCAAGACCTAAGTTAACTTATGTTAGTGTAATAATTAATTAATTAATTACACCAACAATATCTTCGTGGCTGTAGCAACATCTGCTCCAAAATCCTGCCCCATTCCACTGATAATCCCTTTGACCGGCGATCCGGACAAAGGAAACCTCCAATGAACGCACCCAAAACTGTAGGCAAGGCTAGATATCCTCGAAAGTCATCCCATGGTACCCAATACCCAGCTATTTGTGCATCACCGTACACTCTCCTCAAGGCATCTGTACCCCGAGCTCCTTGTGATCATAGAGCACAAGGGCACCAACCACTGGGATACCTAATATCCTATATACATCCTCTGGAGTCAATCACCTCACCAGTTGGCATATGAAAGGTGTTATGCTCCGAATTCCATCGCTCTGCTAGTGCCATCAACAATCCTCTGTTGGCCCGAATCAGCGGCATAGCCAACAAAGATCTCAAACCACATGTATCTATCAGTGCTACATCCATAGGTGTCAACTCGGATATCCTATCCCATCCTGTCGAGTGCCGCTCTCTAATCTGGAGGTTTTTGAAAACCTCCTATTTTTATTTTTGGTCATCACAAGGATAATTAATCAGAATCATACCAATCATTCAATCTCAATCAACCAAAATCAATTAGACTCATATCTATCAGTGACCTATATCAAGTGAACCATATCAGTGACCCATATCAAACCCATATCAATGACTCGTACCAGTGCATCATATCAATGACCCATATCACATAATCAATCCTATCAGGCAAACCAATACACAATCTATCTAGCTGGATATCATATCAATCTGTTCTACCATTAATTACTATTTATTTTCTATCGCAGAAAGCAAATTTATCAGAAGTCATATCAATCATTTATCCAACATTTACTCTTTGTTTTTCATTCATTAGAAGCAAAGTTATCAGTTCAATCTACTCTTTGTTTTTGAAACAAAGTTGTCCGACAATTACTCTTTGTTTTCTACTCTCGGAAGCAAAGTTATCACTCAAACACCAAATTTTCCATCATTTCTATCCATATCAACATGATCACACGACAATTTACCTATTTGTTGACTAAGGAAGCAATATATAAATCATCATTTTAGCATTACTATCATCAAATCATCAATTCTGCCTTTTCATCCCAGATGCGCTACTTTGTGGTCTCTATGCACTAAAACTCATATGCGCTAATTTGTGACCTCTATGCGCTAAAACCCATATGCGTCGTTCTTTTCGCAGGATGCGCTCAAATAGTTCCCCTATGCACTATTTCCTATATGTGCTAACATTATCCACCTAAGCACTACTTTAATCACTGGATGCGTGATTTCCCTATATGCACTATTGTTTTTACCCTAAGCGTCAAAAAAATCATCGAAAGCACTAAAACTATCCTAAAAGTGCTAAAACATCATTTTCATATTCAAAATCCGCGAAAAAATACGAAAAATTTCAAAACACGAGCGGTTAGATTAACTCACTGGTGGTCCATATGCTGCTGGCCTCTGGTATTGGCGAGATCTCTCAAATCGATGACGATGATATGGAATCTCCATGTCGCAAGGTCACTCTTAGAGCTACAGTATTCACAAAGTCAAAAAGTGCAAATGATTTGTCTCTTTCTACTTTTTTTTACCTTTTTAAAGGTCAAACAAAGGTCAGTTTGCTGCCTTTTGACTTTGTTTTCAAAATGGGACATTCTTTCCATCATTTGTCGGGAGCTAAATCATTGTCTCCTCACCAGAATATCATTATCTAATCTCGACTGTTTATCACATTTTCGGACTTCATATCATCCGTGATTTACCTCCCGAGGGGGCATCATCAGCAACAACATCAATATCAAAAACATATTAGGGGAAAAAAAAAAAATCTTATTTTCTTTGAAGCAATGCATTTTACACATCACTTCAAAGAGGGGCAAAATGTATGCATCTAAAAATGGTCATGATTAAGCTTGTTAATTAATTAAATATAAATTATTTAACTAATTCTCCTAAAGTCATCTACATATAAATAAATTTAATTATTTATTTATATTGTTCATTCTTATAATTCTTCTACCTTAATTAAATAAATAACTTTATTTAATTATTGACATTTCCCATATTCTTCTTAATTAAATTAAATAAATTTTCATAATTTATTTATATTGATTATCATATTATTCTAAAAGTTGAATATTTAAATTCAAATATGGAATATTCTCTTCATCCCATAATTAAATTAAATATTAAATATTTAATTTAATATTTTCTTCTCACTCCACAAATAATTAAATATTTTTAAATATTTAATTACACTCCATCTTCACTTACAAATAAAACATAATTAAATATAATTTATTTAATTATGAGAGTTTCTATATCCATCTTCACTTACAAATTAAATAAATTTATTTTATTTAATTATAAACTCATTTTAACTCATTCTTCAAAATGGCAAATTACCTTCGGATCTCAATGACGAAAATTGAAGGAAAAGAGAAACCTTCTATCTCCCTCTCCACTTTCGAAAATCTTCCACCGTCCATTCTAACAAGCTTAATCTGGGCCGTTAATCATGTCAGCCAATCGAATCCTTTCAAAGACTCTATAAATACTGGTGCAAATCCAAGCTTCGGTTACACTCACATACACACGACAAACGCACGAACATACACGCAATCAGCTTATGCACTCACATCCTTTTAGCATCACAGCAATATTTTCATCTTAGCATAGTCTTGCATTGAGCATAGTATGTATTTCACTTATATCTCGTTCTTCAGTTGTCCATTTTGTTGAGCTTGATCTATTGAATCTGAGAGCAATTGGAAACAACAAAACGCTGGAGTTAGAGAGAAATAAGACGATTTCGGGGAAGCTGAAGTAACAGTTTGTTCATTCTGTTTTCTTTTTTAGTTTTTCTTGATATAATGTCTTATTGATATGTGTTTGAATTCATTCATAATTGATACATTTTTCACACACACAATTAAAATTAAATATTTGTTAGAGTTTGTTTATAGGTTATTATAATTTAGTGGTAGAAATGTTTGTTTGTAATTGAGTTGTTAAAACAACTCAATATATTTAGGGATGTTGTTTGTGTTGTTCCTAAATAATAGGATTTAAGAAACCTATAAATATGTAAAGTGTATTGAAGAAAATGATGAGACGACTATATTGTTATTGAGTGCAAAATTTTGTCTCTACCATATTTTCTAATAATTAGAACCTTAGCTCTCTAATCAACTTAAAAGTGGCTAACCCAAAATAATGTCCTCGTTCTTAATCACGTTATAGAGTTTTGAGACATTACTAAATTCAAGAACTGGGAAGAACTCAAAATCCCACTGGAGTTGAGAGCAGACTGGAAAATTTTCTCACACTCAATGGAAGGAAGGATTCCTCTAGTTTCTACAAACAAGATCAACCTTATAAGGGGAAGCATGAATCATCGTGGCACTTACTCTATCAACAAATATTACAAGATGATGAGTGGTGCCTACCCCACTTAAAGATGTTGAGAGGAGTCTATCCCACTTTGACTAAATGGAAACGCTTATGGCACAAAGGCATTATCCCCAAACTAAGCTTCTTCCTTCTCAACAACTAACATTTGAAAATCTCAAAAGAAGAGTCTTTTTTAGGACCAAAATTTTGATCGCTCTTTGTAGGCTCAAGGAAGAGAAATGAAGTCATCTTCTTACCAACAGTGGGTATGCTAGAGAAGTATGAAAGCAGAGGCTTGGAAATGCCACTCCTATAGCCACCAATCCAAATACTTTTCAAGAGGCATTTCACTTCCTTAATCATATTCAAAATGTGTGTAAGGAGGTTGAATGGCCTCTTGTAGTCAGACATCTTCTACCAAGATATATTTTCTGGGGCATTTGGAAAGCTACAATCATTTAATTTTTACATAAAACAAAATACAACAATAATGTCCAAGCTCTTCTTCAAGACAACTCATTATGCCCCAAAAGTGTGAGGAAGAGTGAATAAATCCAATAAAAGTTTACCACCAACTTTGGGAAGTGGACAATTTATTTTCTTTGAAAAATCCTCATAAGGCAACCCAGGCATAGTAGAAGCCAGAGGTGTTTTTGTCTTAGATGGGAAAGTTCAACTCGAGTATGCCTTTGGTCTTGGGATCACTGTCAAGTATTTATATTGTAATTGTGTGTATATTAAATACTTGGTGATAAGCATTGATACTATCGGCGAAAATTTAATTATTTAGATTCAAAGCACTCAAAGATCCCTAGATAAGAAAGCATACCATATGGCTAATCAGGGATTCAAATTACATGAGGAATCACTCGACAATGGTACATTCCATAATAAGATTTTGATTCTTACTGGAGATTATGGCTAGATCTCAATTTCTGATAGCTTCACAAGGCTAAAATAAAGCTCCTCAAGAAGATATTAGCAGATCTTAAATTATTGCCAATTGCAAATACCACAACAATTGGCTGATCCATCTTTTGTATTTCATGTATTATGGTTATTATAGTTTCCCTTTTATTATTAGGGTATAGGTATCAATCAAATAATAGTGAGAAAAATACTTTCAAGTGTGTTAAGTGTGACTACAATAATAGAGATGTTAAATCTGGGTGGGGATTATAGTTTCCCTTGCCGAATTATATAATTTGACCATTGTTGATCCTAATGATTACTTGATTTGACTAATTGAAACCATGGCAAGTGACTTACCTCAATATTCTGCACAAATCATGTCTTGCTGTCAATAAATTGCCAATAAGAAAAAATGGGTAGAGGTTGTAGGAAAATTTTACAAAATCCTAAAAATCAAATAAATAATAGACTTGACCAGTGGATCATAGAAAATAAGTGTTAAAAATAATGCTAAAGTCAAAAAATACGACGACCTGAACTTCTAACGCCTACAAACAGAAGAGAAAAAAGAATGAATAACAATTATCATCATGATTGACTTGCATTTGATTCCTTCACAGCGTGTTGTGGGACATGGTCATGCATGCATGGTCACGGGTATATTGGAGTCACCAGTGGCAACAAAAACCCCCAAAGTGCTTCGAATGATGCATTTGAAATTGAGAAAATAAAATTATTTTAGAATGAAATAAACACATCTTAAAATGACCCGGCCATTACAAGAGTTTCAATAAAGTCAAGCCCATCAAACTTTGGCACCGACCTATCTTCATTACATATTTTACACTACAATTCCTCACATGGGTATCTCTCCAAATTGCTCATTTTCCCCTGCAATACGTAGATCTAATGCAAAATCATCTACACACAAAACTAATTTCAAAACCATAGAATTGATTGATAAAAAGATCTCCATAAAAAACTCAGAGCTACAAAATCACCCTTGCCAAAAAGAAAATGTTGATCTGAATGTTGCTCATTTGGTCCAGAAAATTCAAGCCAGTAGATGTGACTGTTGCAACAACAACCATTAAAACTTCTACTCCCTTCATTTTGAATGGAAAAAAATGCAATCAAAACCCTACAAAAGAAAAAAATTCCTACACAAATGAACCAAAACCAATCTCCCTACATTTGTTGCATTTAATTTATTCACTATAAATGAAATCTAAAAATATTGGGACTTTAGGGCTATTTAGATTCATGAGCTAGAAACAAACCAATCCCTCGCGACATAAATTTGATTTGATTTGGATATTTACAATGAAAAGTAATCCATGTGAGTCCAAATTTATTTTAGGCGTAAGTTTCAACCACCCAAAAATTTCGTTCAATTTACAAGCGTGAGACCAAGACTGTTTGGAGCTTATTTTCTAGCATGAAAATTCCAGTGTGAGACAATCTCGATGGGTTGTGCCCACAATATATAGCCTATCAGCTAATAATAGTATATATAGGTTATATTAATACTATTATAATATATTATAAGAATACAATAGAATCAAAATAGTAATAATAATAGTAAATAATAGTAGTAAATAATAGTAAATATAATCATACTTATATTTAATATTTTGTATTCTAACCTATATATACTATTATATATATTTTTGTATTTAAATATATCTATAGTAGTAAATAAATAATAACCCATATATTTTCATATTTGATTTTTTTTTGTTTGTAAATCACTACTAAGGGGCAAGACCCATCGCTTTTGACTAGAGCTATGAACCAATGAGGCCACATACGGGGGACCTCATCCTCGATATCTTCATACCACCACTACCACCACCACCTTAACCACTGTCACCTTCACCATATCCATTGTCACCGCCACCATATTCACTATTGCACCATTGCTGCTACCTTTGTTGACCCTGTTGCCGCTTTTTCTCCCTACGACAATCCTACTATCCACAATGGGATTCAAACCTTAGACAGCCCAACTGTTGCCCTTGCAACTTAATCGTTGCACTGCAAGGTCAACCCCCATTTTTATATTTGATTTTTATATTATATATAATATTAGTAAATAATATAACCTATATATTTTTATATTTAAATAATTATATATAGTATTATATATTTATAAATATAATTATATTGTATATAATTATATAATTTAATCTGTATTATATAAAAATATATAATATATTAATTATATTTTGTATTAAATAAGAATATAATAGTTATTAATTAATAATTATAAAAATATTATATATATAGTAGTTTTGTTAGAGAATATAATATATAATAATAATTAATAATATAATTATATATTTATAAAAAAAAATTATTATATAAAATTTAATATATACTTAATTATGTAGGATAAATGATGCTTTATTTATATATACACATTTGAATTTTAAAAATATAAATATTTTTTTTTAAATTCTATTTTAATATAAAAATATTCAAATATTTAGTATAAAAATATTAAAATTTTCAAAGAAATTATCATTAATTTAATTTAAATTTTTATTTTTTTGATACGTAAGACGCAGCCAAAGCTGCATTATATTAATAAAACAAAATTTATATTGATTTAGCCCTCGACATGACAGAGTGCAAAGCATAAAGAAAAATTCAGTTTCTGGCCTTCAACCAACAAAAACCAAAAGGAGACCCCCATTACATAGACTGTTGGCATTGCTACTACCAGTTACACCCAGACAAAAATCCCATACCCGAGCCTTCAATTGTCTTCCTCGTAGAAACAACC
>VDFB02185467.1:0-28675 GCA_007258455.2 Sequoia sempervirens
AGTATGGAATTACATTGAGGTTCTCCTCCAATTACTATCCGCAGGGGAATGGACTAGCAGAGTCCACAAACAAGAACTTATTGAATGCCATTAAGAAGTTACTGGACAAGAATCCAAAAGATTGGCACACGCAGTTGAGGTTTGCTCTATGGGCAGACAGAATAAGAACAAAGAGTTCCTTGGGAACGTCACCTTATCATTTAGTTTATGGACAGGATCCAGTTTTTCCAGTACAGCTAAGGATCCCAACTCTCCAGCTCATCCAAGAGTACCTTGAAGGAGAGGATCAAGTTCAGACAAGATTGTCCCAGCTAATGCACTTAGAAGAGAAAAGGGATGAAGCTCTTGAGAATCTAACGAAACACCAGGCTATAGTGAAGAGATGGTTTGATAAGCAAGCTAAGATCAAGTCGTTCAGGATTTCTGACTTGGTCTTATATTGGGACAAGGCCCACGAGAAGAAAGGTGATCACGACAAGTTTGACAAATTGTGGTTGGGCCCGTATCAGATTTCTGAAATCCTTGGGGATAATGCATTCAGATTGCGTACCTTGACAGGGGAGGATGTCCCGTTGCCCGTCAACGGACAGTTCCTCAAGCATTATTTCCAGTCCTAGGTTCTCTCCGAGAGCCTTCTTTGTAACATATTAGGTTAGATTTGCTTTCCCGTTCGTTCGCTTTCCATTTGCTTTCCTGTTTTTCTTTTTGGTTTTGGTTTGTTGCCCTTTGGGTTTTTGGTTTGGCGTTTCCGTCCCTTGAGTCGTCCGCTCAAGTGGTTTTGGTTTGGAATGGGCAAGGATTTAGGGTTTTCCCATTGCGATGGGATGATGATGTTTTAACTTTCACAACGTGGTTTCTTTCACTGGAATTTGCATAAATTTTTGAAAAGGCTAAGGTTGTTTTCCTTTTGTCATCATCCGGTTAGAGATTGAACTCGTCTCGGGAGGTTAACCCGTTATTGTGTCTTAACACGAGTCTAAAGATCCTAAAATCTTACCTATCTCCACTCTGAGTCATTTTGGTTTCTTGGGAAAGGTTTTGGCAGGTGAAAATTTTACATCTTGCTTCAGCGCCACTACAATTCTCAAACCCATTGGAGGCTTCATTGCCTGCCAGCCAATTGAGGAATTGACGGAGAAATCAAATGAAGAAAAGAGAAAGTGCTTAAAAGAAAAATCTGAAAAGAAAAGAAAGAATAAGGAAATGAAAATGAAAGAAATGTCATGAAATATTGGTTTTGGGAACATACGAGTAACTCCACCGGGGCTATGGACGCCCGGCCGGCAGTGGAGCAATATTCGTGAGAATTGTAGCGATAACCTCGTCGGGGCTATAGACGCCTGACTGGCAGCGAGGCAATGTCCAGGATGCTTTTGAAGTTAAGATATTTATATAACCTGCTGCGACCGATTCCGGAAGTCGACTTGGTTCGGAGATGGAATGCATGCACACACTCACAAGGTTTTAGATGAAAGTGTTGTGACCCAATATCGGATTCTTCTCCCCTTTTGAGTAAGTGTCCCTTTTGTATGATGGTTTGAGGAAGATTAATCTGAGTTCAATTCTTAAAGTGTTTTTAAACACTTTCCCGTGGAGTCGCCAGATGTTGTGACCTTTTTCACACATCGCCCCATTCAAGATGGGGACCCCCTGATTTTTGCTCCGTTCCGGTCTTTTGGCTTGGGTTTTCTCCTCTCTCCCGCTCTGTCTCTTTCCTGATGTCCGTCTTTCGGGGGGGTTGTGTCCGTCATTGAGCTTAAACGAGAAATATTGGCCAAGTCTAAAATTAGGGTTTCATCGTTTCTGGTCAGTTCAAGGTCAAGTAAAGTCAGTAAATTGAAAATTGAGCTTAATGTTGTTGTCAGCAAACATCCAGCAGGCTTCCAGCCAATTTTCATCAGATTCTAAGATACTTACTATTTTTAGTAAGTGTGAAATTCAGGGCAATCTATCAGCTATTTTGAGATTCCGATCACCACACTGCATTCAGAGTATATCAGATTGCTTGCAGGCCAAATTTGAGCAAAAACAGATAGCTTACTATTTTTAGCAGTCCGGCTTCCAGGGCTAATTTCAGGGTCCAGATGCAGAGATTTTCTTTGCATGTCTGGATATTCCTTCTGGGTTTTTTCGAGACCTTCGCGATGATGTAACATGCAAGTCGAGATGACCACTTTCAGGATTAAGCCTTCGAGGCTATTTTTTAGGAGGTTTCATACCGAGGTTTCTTTTGCGTAATACGGATATTCTGATGGGTTTTTCGAGAGCTTCGCGATGGTGTGACATGCAAACGAGGATTCTCACTCAGTAAGGAACTTGCTATTTTTAGCAGGTGTGTCCCGGCAGCCGCCTCCCAGCAGTTCAGATTCACGAGCCGATCGTAGTGCCGTAGAAACAAAGACAAACGGAGATCTTTTGATACGCATGCAATGCAAATTAGGGTTTCCAGCTTCGGAGCCTAAAAATAGGTATCAAAAGTCAAAATCTTCGAAATCCGGTGTAAACCACCACGATCAGTGTCCTTCAGGCTATCTGCTGGTGAAATTTCAAGTCAAACGGAGTACTTACTATTTATAGTAAGTCAAATTGGAAACGTGCTAAAAATAGTAAACCAGTTGCATGCATCAGTGTCAGCCAACAGGTCACGTGGTGAGGATCGCCTCATTCAAATTTCAGCTCGATCGGAGCTTGGGAGCTATCAGAAACAAGAGCTTACTATTTATAGTAAGCCACCTTCAGAAACAGGCTATAAATAGCAGGGTGACTAAAAGTGGCAGTGCCGACAGGTTGATAAGTTGTGAAGAAGCTGTGTTTGGAATTTCAAGTTGATCCGAGCTTCAGAAGTGCAAAATTGAAAAGAACTTACTATAAATGGCAGGGCACGTAAGCTGGCGAAGGATGATGAAAATTTTCCTAAGTCTGGAACTTCATCCAGCAGGCCTGGCAAAATGCGCCCATCTCAGCTAAAGAGGCATGAAAAATTTCTAAGTGTGAGTTCATCCTGCTCAAGGGTCAAAATGCGCCCAAAAGGCAGGGAAGTCAAACGAAAGTCAACAATTTTTATCCTGCAGCAGGGGCAAAATGCGCCCAAGAAGAAGGAAGGAAAAGTTGAAAAATTTCTAAGGCATGAAAAATCCGCCTCACCCATCAAAATGCGCCCATCCTGTAGCAGGGGTGAAATGCGCCCAAAAGACAAGGTGGTCAAAGCAAAGTCAAACGTTTTCATCCACCCGCAAGAGCAAAATGCGCCCAGATTGCAAGCTTATCCTGTAGCAGGGGTGAAATGCGCCCAAACTTGTGCATGTGAAGACGAAATTTGGAAGCTGAAGAGTCACTCTTGAGGCGTTGGAAAAGTTCATCCACTAGACACATCAAAATGCGCCCAAACTAGTGCATGTCAAGACAAAAAAGTGAAGTTGAAAGGTCATCCAGTGGACATGCTCAAATGCGCCCAAGTTTGGATGGTAAAAGATGAATAAAGGTGGTAAGTGGGGTAAGAAATATTGCCTAGACATGGTGAAAAGTGAGGCGTTATCCTCCTCCACATCAAGAATGCGCCCAAGGTGAATGTTGGGCGTGATTTTTTTAATTTCCTCTCAAGTGTGCTAGGCGCCAAAGGTTGATGGGAGTCATAAGGTGTTAGAAAATTTTCTAAGGCGTGTGAAGTCAAAACAAACTTGCTAGGCGTTGGAAGTGGTAAGTGTTAGAAAATATTCCAAGGTGTGAAATAAAATGCTAAGTGTGCTAGGCGCCTCAAGCAGGAATAAATATTTCCTAAGTGTGGAGTGAAATACAAATGAAGTGGGGCGTGCTTGATGAATGTAAAATTTCTAAATGAAGTTGATCAAAATTCCTCTCCACTGGCAATCGAAATTTTTCTAAGGCAAGTTCTCAAAATGCAAGAGATGATTTAAATATTTTCTAAGGCAAAATTATTTTCCTTGGAAAATACGCTTAGGACTCAGAGTGATAAATTTTTCAAAGCACGAGCAACTTTTCCCAGTGATAAATTCAGAGACGATGATAATTCAAGTTCTTCAAATTTTTCAAGAGGTCAGAGCAACACAGAGTGATCACAGGCGAAGAATGAATTTAAATGATGGAAGTAATATTTTTCTAAGGTTCAAAATTCGAAAAAATTAAATGAACCCGTTCGTTGGGTACCCATGGATTCGAGTCATTCTGAAGAAAATTGGCTTCTGGGTACTGAACATTTGTTATGATGGATGGATTTCCAAGTCTTTCAAACTTCGCCGACACTTTTTCAGTGAAGAATTTGATCAGTGCTCAAATTGTGAATTTTCCTAAGGGAGAATTTAAAATTTTCTAAGGCAAAAACGAGTAAAATGTGCTTTCAAGATGAATTTTCTTCGAATGATGAATTCAAGAGGAATTGCTTAAATAATTTTGTTTGAATTCTTCGAGGATGAATTTTCCAGAGCAGAAGAGAGTAAAAATTCGAATTCCAGTAACAGAGCCCCGGCTGGTGAGTAAAAAAATGATGAATTTAAATTAAATTTTTCAAAGAGGAATTCAAAAACGCCAGTCAAAGTCAAGTTTCTAGAAGAATAATATTCCCGACGACTGGAGACAAGTGTCAGAAACACCAGAGAGGGAAAATTCGAATTCTTGAAGTGGAGTAGTGGAGTTTAATGGCACTGGCTAAAATTAACTCCTTCTAGAATTCGAATTTTAGCTATAAAATGAGCAAGTTTTTCACTCATTTTCACAACTGGAAGTCGAACTTGCTCTAAGGGTGAAGCAAAGTGTGAATTGCTAAGGCTTGAGAGAATTTGAATGTTGCTGAGTTGAGGAAGGAGACGCCTTGAGTTTGCTGAGAGCTGAAAGAGGTACGCCATTGCTAAAGTACAGAAGTATTTTGCTAAAGTCAAGGTACGCCATTGCTGAGAGCTGAAAGAGGTACGGCCTTTGCTAGTGTTGAAGCTAAAGTCTGAAATTTGTTTAAATAAAAGAAGGGCGCCTTGAAGTAAAAGTACGAACTTGCTAAAGTGTGAGATTGTTGATTGCTGGTTTGAAGTGCAAAGTTAAGAAGTTTAAATTGCTGATTGCTGATAGTGAAGTGAAATCATCAGAGTTCACTTAGAAACCCGTTCTAAGTGTCGGAATTCGAATATATTCAAGAGAAGAAGCTGAGGTTTGCAAACACGAGAGTTATTGCAGCTTCTAGAATTCGACTGCAGCCCCTATCATGCCTTATTTTATTAAATTTAATTGCTGATGAATGTTTGTTATGTTGCAGATGGCTGAAGCAAGAACAACCGGAAAGGACAATGGTGCCTCAAGACAAGCTGTGATCAAGAAGCTCAGCAAAACGTTCATGCCAGAGTCGAAGTTTATTTCAAAGCTGGGCAAGTTGACGGACACTAATTTGGGCTCTGTCAACCTGGAGACCTTCAAGAATAGGCTGTTTGGAATTGGAAGTCATCGGGCTTCGGTCACTTCGCACAACATCGTCCGCAGTGGATTATATGCAGCTGCTGGTTTTCCGCCAGCTATACAGTGTTCGGAGCTGATAATGGAGTGCGCTAATTGCTACGAGAAGGAACACCGGTCGATTATGTCACCAGATGGCCAAGTGCTTGCCAACCTTACTCCGGCAGCCATTGGTGAAGCTTTCGGGATCCCGGTGCACAGGAACATGATTTACAAGTCCAGAGAACGGGCTGAGCGGATGTATGCTTCCACATTCGAGAGGTGCATGGACACAATTAACACCCACTGGATGAGCACTCCTAAGCCATCTCGTGCGAAGTTGCCAAAACAGATCATAGCAGAGGACCTGAAACAAGAATACTGTGATCTTATCATGTTGCTGAGCAGGGTTGGTGGTTGCCCACAGTCATACATTTTCGAGCCTTGGATGTTTTATTACATCAACCTGGTGTTAGAGGGCAAGGATTATGTCAATTGGGCTGAGATGATCAGCGATAGTATACATGAGCAGCTCCTGAGCTTGAGGAGAACTAAAACGTTTTACATGAGCTCCTACCTTATTTATATGTTGGCACGGATAACGAAGTACAGGGGGATCTCTTACAAAGAGCCCGTTGGATGCGGCTCTCATCAGTTCAAAATCCATGATGCGTGTCCACAGTTGCACCTGTCAAGTACAACCCACTACAAACGTGTCAACGATTCATTCACCATGTATATGACAAGGCTGCTTCAGGAGAGGTTACACCACAGAATCTCTAGAGATGCCTAGGAGCTAATTGAAAGGTATGGGTGCTGGTTTATACAATTTCCGAGATTTTCATACATTAGGCTGCAAGGATTTTCTTCATACCCACATAGGCTGCCTAAGTACCCAACAGATAGAATAATAATGCTAGAGATATCTAGGCGGTTGTACCTTTGATAAAATCCAAAGAAGAAAGAGGGGATAGAGTTTGGTGTAATGAGCCTTCGGATGAGGTGTCGCCGATCTGACTAGGGAAGGCGAGTGAACTTCAGTTTTATCACTTCTCATCATACAAGTCGACAGCACTATGACCCGCACCATAACATCAATTGGGTTATGTCGGAGGAGTTTAAACATAAGGCCACTATAGAAGATTATTGGGCTGATGCAGTTGATGAGATTGAAGTGAGGAAAAGAATGTTCTCTAGGTTGCCGATTACTCTGATCAGGGAGTGTGAGGTAGTTCCAGTTCCGGACCAGGTCAGTGAGGACATGGATGTTGTTCATCCGGACTATGCAACTGTTCGGGACGCTCCACTTCCATAAGGTGGTGAGCCGAGTTTTCGTTTTAGACACTCTCTCTCCTATCGGTTATGACATTCACAGGGCATGGGTTGTGAAGTGAGCAGTTAGTAGGTCAATTGCTGACTTACAACTTGATGGGAGATCACGGGCCCACCCGCGGGGAAAGAAAAGCGAGATCACCGCGAGGGCGAGTCGAGGAAAGAAAATTGGTTGACGAGAACCTTCCACGAGTCACGGTGGCTGACACCCTTGAGAACCGGTTTCTCCAAGCATACGAGGAGGTGTCTTTGTTTGCTGATGAAGGATTGCGATGCATCCCGGTACCGGAGATCTGAGGAGGATATTCGGCCTCCGGAGGAGGAATCGGTGAGAGTGCCAATGTACTGTGGTTGTCGGCACTTGATGATGAGGGCTATTCTTTGACCCTTAGTTTCAGCAGGAATTAGAGGTGGCCATGAATGATGGCGATGATGATGATATAGTGTCAGGTGACACTCAGCCACTTGAGGACGATGAGCCTCGCCAGAATGAGGAAGAAGTGGAACAGGTTAGAGAAGTCGAGGCACAGGAGCAGCGGCCTTTCGATATACTATATGAGGTGCCCGATTGGCTTAGAGACAGAATGCGAAGAAGCCCGAGCGAGGAGATTGATCCAGCGGTTGAGATGGAAGAGTTTTTGAACCGGATCAGTGCTCCTCCGCCGAAGAAGAAGGCAAGAAAATTTTCGAAGATCTCCACGGATGAGGATGGCTCTCGTACTCTTCACGTTGTTGTCCCGCGAGTCGAGTGTGACCGGAATGAAGCAGCTCCTGAAAATTATGTGGTCACCACTCACGGTTGGGGCAGCCCTGATGCTCAGTTGTTGAGGAGTGTGATAACTCCTTCCTTGCCTCAGATGGTGTTTCAAAAAGGAAGTATAAGTTGAAGCGAGAACACAAGGCCTTGGTGGATGTAATGCAGCGGTTGATACCGTTCTCGGCCGGATATTACCGATGATAGAGCCTCCGGCGGATATTCCTAGAGAGTCGATCAGCGGCTTAGTAGAGTTGGGGAGGATGGCACAGGAGGCAGACAAATGGGTCACCGGAGTTCGTGCTGAGACAGAGAAATTTATGGAGGACCTTGCCTCAGCCTTTTAGCAAGCCTCTACTATTTTGACACGGATGGATCGATGGATCGGGCTTGGGCGATACCTCTATCTACTCCAGTAGGAGTGATCCAGCGTCTTGAGAGGTGTTGAGAGCATGTGCCATTCTGCGATTCAGCGATTGATGGAGGTGTCATTCGGGCGAATGACCGATATGATTTCTCTCGGTGGGATTCTTCAGCTATCACAGGGCGTGGCTTCTTTGATGCGGCACAGGCAGATTCAGCCAAGGTTCACAGGGCTATGGCCAATATCATAGATGGAGTTCAGAACACCTTTGAGGCCATATTTGCTAGGCGGCTGAATCCAGATGAGATAAGTTTTGATAATTTGAGGGGTTTGCTGGTGCCTTTCTTCGCAGACATTAAGACCTTTGTACAGGATGACTTTGAGAATACTGCTACATTCTCCACTTTGATCCAGAACACGCAGGACTCTTAGCTGCTTGGAGAAAGTCTTGTACAAGGCACGAACATTCAGTCACGGTGTTAGAGTTTCAGTTAGATTGTGTTCCACCGATTTCAGCTCAGGAGGTTGAGGCCGTACTTAGCAGATTTGTTGAGTTGGCAGTCAGAGAGAAGGCAAATGGGAACACACTACTGGACGAGGATCTTCTAGAAGACTGAATATGGAGCATTAATTACCTTTTTCTATTTTTGGGAGTGAGTGGGAATCTTTGATTCATTTAATGTACCACTCCCTATTCTGGCAGTTTTTAGGGTTAGGGCTGAGGTGGCACGATTCTGGCCACTCTATTGATTGTAACCCTAGCCGTCCTTTGGGACTTGGCTAGCTATAAAAGGGGGAGTCCCCCTCATTTGTAAGGCATTAGAATTAGATTAGACATTGGAATAGTAGACATTGAGAGAGCATTAGCATTAGAGCTAGATAGTGTAGCATTGTAGAGCATTTTTGCATAATTTGGAGAAGAAAGAAAGTTTTCCCTTTGAAAACTTTTGAGGAGATTGTTGTGTAACACATTTTATGATAATAGATCTTTTCATTGATGATGGAATTGCCTTGTCATGAAATGCTAGCAAGTTTCTTCTTCCTTTCTTATCCAAGTAGCTTAAATTCATGCAAGTAGCTTACTTTGGTGTGTGGTGTTTTATTGAGATAGCTTCGCTTTATTCCATACCACTAGCGGCTTGTTGATGATAAGTTGCCTTGTGTGGTCAACTGGACATTACATTGAGTTTAACTTCGGTTGTGACTTATATGCTTATATGCGTCGTCGTGATGGTGTATGCATGTTAAGTCATAATTTGAACATCTTTTGCTATTTCCCTTGAAGATTGCACCGATTTTGCTGAGGCTGTCCGACGGAGGCTAGGTGAAATCCGGTTGAAGTCTATTGAAACGAAGCCCCACATATCTTGCATTTAGAATAGAATGTAAATTTCTTAGGCCTTACCTCTTTTACTTTCCGTATATTTCTGGTTAGTTTTAGAAAAAAAACGAGCTATATTGCCAAATCATACACGTAAGAATCCCCTTCAAAATCCTACGTTAGCTGCTGACTGCAAGAAATCTGAACAATTGCGTAAGTCCCCTCGTAAGAACACAGCAATATACATCAACCAAACTGGGTCTATTCGCACTTAAGGAACCTTGGAGTTGAACGTGTGATCTATCTCGCAATCTTAGCACACGGAATACTTTGATCAAGAGAGAATGGAGTAGCCCTAAACTATTTTGTTCTGCTGTTTGGTGCGGTCATAAAAAACACATCAACACTTCCTCAATTTGAATTTTTAGATCCATGATCATATTTTCCAATTCTTCATAATTTTGAGATGATTTCACCTTAGTTTCGCTATTTTGTTGAAGTTGTGACTTTAGCCTCAAATTTCTCATCTTGATCTTCTCAATCTTATGATAGAAAAAATGGAGTTCCTTCTCAAGATCCTCTTCTTCATCATCTTCATTATGTTCTTCCTTTAAATCTCCTTCTTTTCTTTTTCCTTCACCATCCTTTGCTTTTATTGCAATGAAGAGTATTTCTTCTCTATCCCAATTAGAGAAGCTTCCACTACTTTCTTCGGATGAGCTACTTGCTTCTTCGATGTAAAAACTCTTCTTATGCCTTTGAAAGTTCTTCTTTTCATACTTGCCTCGTTTGCTCCTTTTCTTGTTATAGTGATATTTCCTTCCTTTCTTTTTTTTGTATTTTTCTTCCTCTTTGCTACTCTCACTCTCCACCTGTGGACATTTGGAAGCAAAATGACCTAAATTATCACAATTGAAACATGTAAGAGTATACTTACCTTTGTGTTTGCAGGATCCTTTCTTGTGCTTCCTCACAAAGTGAGCTTCCTCTTCATCACTTGAACTTTCAATTGATTTGTATCCTCTTTTCTTCATCTTCTTGGATGCTTTGAAAGTTGCTTCCCGTTTTGATGGTTTCTCCTTCTCTGACCTCATTTCGTATGTCGTGAGGATCACATGCAACTCATCCATCGTCGAGGTGTCTAGATCTTTGATTTCCTCGATGGCAGAAAATTTCAAATCAAATCTCATGGGGAGAAATCTTAAAATCTTTTGCACAATTATTGTGTCCTCAACCTTTTCTCCAAGACCATGGATAGTGTTGACAATTTCACCCACATGAAGTAGAGGGGCAGTGATATTTTCTTCATCTTTCATCTTCAAACTCTCAAATTGTCTCTTGTGGGTTTGAAGCTTGGCCTTTTTAACCTTGTCATCTCCATATATGTTTTTCAATTTATTCCACATGTCCTTAGCTGATTTGCAATGCATGACTGTAATGTCTCCTTCTCAGTCCTAAGCACTATTGTGACCATTAGCTTATTTCTGGAGACCCGTAGGCTATTCGGAGGTTATTTTAGGGTTTCCAAGATTCTTAGAGGTTTCTTGTTAGCTTTTCAAGAGGTGGTTGCAAGAGTTTGCTAGGGGTTTTTTTGGGTCTTTTTAGGTTTTCTGAGATCCTTGGTAGGCAGTCATTGCTATTTTTAGCAGTGTCTATTTCTAGTACTTAGTATTTTTAGTAAGTCATAGTTGCATCTCAAAATGTGCTTATTTTCAGTTTGGACACACTATTTTTAGCAATATGCTATTTTAGTAAGTGTTATTTCTAGCAGTGGTCTTTGCAGCAATTCAGTGTAGGGTTACTATTTTTAGCATCGGTGGCAGTTGCAGTTGTTGGCATCTTGATATTTTTAGCAGTTGGCTTCTCCATCATCCTTGGAGTTTGAAAAAGGAAACATTTGCAACTTAATTTATTTTTATAATGTCAAAGTGGCCCCTTGGACCCCCACCCCTAGCACTTGTTGACATAAGTTGTTTTAAAAAGAAAAAATTAAAGCTAACTATGGTGGATGCCAAATAGAGGTTTTTAGTGAATTTTAATAAAGTTTATTTCTCTCCCCAAGTGTGGCATCCTCTTTTGGAGGGAAAGAGTTTTCAAACTTTTGGGTCTCAAAAGCTATATATATGCCCTCATTTGCACTCATTTGGATATGCTAATTTGTGATAACGAAGTGTTGCCGAAATGCAAAGAGATCTCCTTGGGCTTTGAAGATGAAATCCCTCCAAGTCAACTTCAGTTTCGAGGTTGTAAGATATTCCTAGTTTAATAGTAGTGTAGCTCCATTTCAAGGATTGCAATTGAGCTCATATTGGTGATGGCTTCCTTTGTACTTTAAGTTTTTGTTTGTTATGATGTCTTCTAGATATATTTTGGTGTGGAGTGTTGGTTTGCAGCTTTGGAGGAGTTTTTTGGAGTGGTTTTTCAGTTTTGGGTGTTGTTGGTTCGCGCCCTTTTCGTAGCCTAGCTGATCACTATTTCATTCACGCTGATCGAAAGACTGGAGATTATTTTGTGGGTGTTTGATCATTGCCTTCCTTGTACTTCGATGCCACTTTGCTCAAGTTTTGATGATTTTTGAGTGAGAGTTGGATTTATGGTAGCTGGTCAACCTACCTAGGGAGGCCATACCATCTTGTCTGAGGAGTTTTTGAAGGGTTTTCTGTTGATCAGTCTTGTTTGGGTTAGCTTACAAGCTCACATTGGACGCCTAGCCCTACTTTGTCTTTTCCAAGTGGTTTGGGATGATTCTACTGAGTATCAGAGAAGTTATGCTCATTTGATAATTGTCGGTTGGGGTTTTAAACATGCTGTTTGTGCATATCAGACTATTGTCCAGTGTATCAAACCTATTGCAGCAACCTGTTTAACCTTCCATTGACCTCCAAAGGACCTTAAATTGAGGTATACTTGTGATATTTTGTGGGGGTGTTCACATACTTTCATTATAGCATCTTGGGGGAGTTATACCTCATGCTATAGTGCGGATTTGGGTGGAGAGCATGAGGAGGTTCAGGAGATGGAGTGTGAGATGATCTACAATCCATTGTTCGAGACAGATGCTACATGGTCATGTGATAATCCACTCTTCGAGTTAGATGTTGATCACTCTTTTGACTCCAGTTTTGAGATGAGCATTGGTTGCAGCGTTTGGAATCCTTCCAATGCATCAGGATTTCAAACAAGACTCACAAAGGAGATTTCGAAGGTGTACATGGTGAGGAGTGCATACAACCTTTCATTTGATCCTTATGTACAGATGCACAATTCAGTGGTGCATGTGATGGATAGCTTGTATGATAGCTTATCTTGCAAAGAGATTGGAAGCAAATACAGGCAGACTTTTGAGTTGCTTCCTTTTGAGGCTCATACTCCTGCAACACCTGATGGTGAGTTTGAGTTGGGACAGTCTTATCAGGAGGAGATGATTCCTTCTAGGACTTGCAAATTGGATGATGATACAGCCTCTTTCCAGGGAGTAGATGGCATTCACGATGGTGATTCCGGGTTTGGAAAATCTTCTACCTTGTTCTCTCATGATGATTATCATTTGATTCAAGACTTAGAGACTTGTTGCGCTTTGGAGATAGGGGGTATCAGAGTGGCACAATGGGAAGCAATAGGTATTGGCTTTCCAACAGTGTGGTTGCATCAAATTCACCATCATAGTTTTGGGATTGAGTTGATTCAGCAAGATGTGCTAGTGCTGGTGTAACAGGAGTTGTTTGGTGATAGCAGGGACATTACACAGATCTACCCTTGCAATTCGGGTGGACTAGTGTTTTACCTTGCTCCTAAGATTGCTTTGGGACAAGCAATTTCAGGGAGGGCGGACTGTAATGTCCTTTTTCAGTATGATCTTGTTTATTGACAGTTTAGCCTATTACCGGCCCTCGTAGGCTAACTCAGATGGTTAGAGGGTCCTTTTTGGTAGACATTAGTGGGTTTTCTTCTTCAGCGTCCAGTGTTGGTTCAAGCTTAAGCCTTCTTTTGACTTAAGTTTCGCATACTTACTATTTATAGTAAGTCATCCAACCAGCATTTCTATTTATAGTAGGGCACCTGAAGATCATATGTTGGCAGTGTCGATTCTTGAATTCAGTTGAATTGGTGAGATATGGAGTTTTGCCTAAGTTATAACGTTTAATTATTATTAAAGGTAACTTTAATAATAAGTAATATTTTAATGTTATGTTATAACGTTATATTTGCACTTTATGACTTGAGGGATCCTAAGTTATTAAAAAGGGGGCCATTTCAATTAATTATTTGGACGCCAGTTATAAGGACATATTTTAATATTCTTAAAGTGCAAATATTATATTATTTTAAATGATTTAAAAAGGCAAAAAGGTAAAATATATCTTGTATCCCACATTGGCGAGAAAAGTGTGTGAGCTCCTCCAGGAAAAGAATAAAAGGGACTTAAGAGCTCATTTCTTAATCATCCAGGAATTGATATTTGTTTTGAATAACTTGTTTGGTGAAGGAGCCAACTAGGGTTTCTGCCATTTCCAGCCATTGGAAACGAAAACTCTCATTGGTTAAGCAATTTTGAGGTTGTGAAATATCAGTTGAATTATTGCTAGTTGTGGGCTTCATTTCAGAAGTTCAACTTGTGCTTTATTGCAAATTTGTGGCTTTTGGCCAAATTTGGAGATCAAGAATATATATCAGCTTGTTGAAGCAAATTGGGAGTATTTTGGGTGATATTTTGTGTAATGTCCCCATTCTAGTCAATTTCAGGAGCAGTTGAGTTAGCCTATTTCTTGGACCCCTGTAGGCTGACAGGATCCAGTTAAGCGGTCAGTGGCCGTTTTGGTGGGTGTTGTCATTTCCCTCTCCTTCACTTCTGAAATATTCCGAGCCAAATTTTTTCTTTAATTATCAGATTACAACATTACAATCAAGTACCCGTTAAGGTTAGGAGATAAACCCAAACGTACTGAAACAACTCTAACCAGTATGGCGCCGGTGACGGCGAGCATTGGTCAGAGGATCTAAACAAACTGCTTATGCTGTAACTCTAACCAGGATGGCGCCGATGATGGCGAGCATTGGTCAGAGGGTCTTCTATTCTAAATGCAGGAAAGAACTCAACGTCAAGTATGTGCTACCCAATCCAATGCGGAGTGAGGGGCGACCATATGACGGAGTGATTACAGAAAGTAAAGCTTGAATTGAAATGCTGAAAGCTGAAAAGTACTCAACACCCAGAATGTGCTTGCTCACCCAGAATGGGAAGTAGCTACCATAGGGCGGAGATTTATCTATTACAAACTTCAAATGAAATTGAGAATTACAACCAGATTTGCACAGGAAAGAAAGACTGCCAGTACTACTGTCAGTTTTACAAATTAGAAGTATTCGCCTGCCAAACTCTTGTGAAATTACAGGATCAGTATTACCTCATTGAGAACCACTCGTATCTTGGATAGTGATATCAAAACCACAATGCTTTCAAGGATCAAATACTGATTTCTGTTTTCTGTTACAAATCTGCTCATTAAATGCATAAACAGCAGTCTAATGAATGACTTAAATGCTCATATCTTCCACGTATGACCTCCGATTGACTAGAGATTAAATGCACTAAGCCTTAACCAAGTAGACGCCTAAGATGAGACCCTGAAAACAGATCTAAAACCCACACATGAATCATGCACGAATCCCAATGCCATTAAATGGTACGGCCCAGCTGAAGAATTCGACTTGGCATTAAAAATTCAATACACAACATTAAAATCTATAAATTGGAGAAAATGAACGCTCCTTACAAACTTAAAGATTGATGCAATACCCAGAACTAGCATTTTTGTATTTTTTGAGATATGAGTAAAAACATGGATCTGCTGTATCAAATCAGCAACTCCAGAAAAGTTATGAAATGCAAAAACTGAACTTCAAAGCAATAACTCTACAACAATGCAAAACTTACTATAAAACCACTCAAAAATCGAACCTCTCCACTAGGTGCTGTCTCTCAAGCACGAAGTCGAGCCCAGACTAGGAGGCATTCATTCCTCGAAGAATTCCCGCAACCATTTCGGCAGCATAACATTAGCATAGACCAAAGATGATGAAATGATGCTCAACTCCTTCCTTTTATAATTTTCCAGTTGACCTCTCAAACCCTAAAATCCGCTTTTAGGTCAAAATCCACTCTCCTCAAGGATGGGCGCACTTTCTCTTCAAGTCTTAAGAAATGATATTTTAAATGAATATCAACTTTGATAATTACGCCCCTCATAACATTGCTTTGACTTTGGGAAATATTAAAATAATCTTTTAATGAGGGCGCCACCCTCAAAGACCCCCTTTTTTAAAACAACATTAAGTCATTAATCTAGGCCCATGGTCAACGTTAAAATATAATATTTAAAACGTGACTTTTTAATTAAATGACTTAACTTATCCCTCCGGATGTGCCCTGAAGCCAATACTGCGCCAAACATCTGACCAAACTGAAGCAGGAAGTCAACCGAGCTGAACTCATCTGGAAAGCTGCCAAAAATAGAATTTACTAAAAATAGTAAATTCCAAAAAGTACTTTGAATGCCGAGATGAACATACCCCTGCGAAGCTCTCTGAAAACCCAGAAAGAATTCGCCATTGAATCCATCATCTCTGAGCAATGACCTCCTCAAAATTAGGAAACCCTAATTTAACCTTCCGACTAGCCTTCGGGTTCCCAACGAAAAGGCCAACGGTCACTGGAACAATCAGGTTTGAGAAGGGAACATTACAACTTCAGTAGTGGATTCAGTGCAGGCATCTGTAGCACAGTGTTTGCCAGCTTCTGACGGCATAGAAAAACACAGAGAATTGAGGGAGTTATGAATATTTTTGTGGTTAAGTTAATTATTTAACTAATTGGTATATTATAAAGTCAAATTGACTTTATAAAAGTTAAAAAGCCACTTAAATATATTAAATTGATGACTTAAGGTGATAAAGTGAAAAATTAAATCACTTAAGTCTCTTAAAAGGTTTGTTCACTTCATAAAGTGAAAATTATAAACTATTGAAATGATTTAAATACATTTTAAATGTATTTAATTGTAAAAGTGGCATCACTTTTGGGAAATCGTGCCTTTTTGGGAATATAAGGCAAAAGGGGCAATTCAACCTCATTATGGATGATTATTTGAAATTGCTACTTTTATCTTCTCTGTGATTTTGTCTGAGACAAGAGTTACAGTGAATTTCTTCCATTGGAGAAACAAAAGATCTTTAGTGTTTTGCAAACTTGAGGCTGTGGAAGCCCAGCTGAATCTTTGCTACAGGGATGGCTTCATTTTAGAAGTCAATTTGAGCTTCACCAGAGTTTTTATGTTCAGATTCTTTCCAGTTTTCAATAAGGGTCTACAATGATTGAGGCTCCTTCATTTAGCAGATCTGGCATCTGAGGAGCAAGTTGAATATTTTCCTTGGCTAGCCGTACCATTTCAGGCCTATGGCGTGTGCATTTGGGGTTGAGGCGTTTGAACTAGAAGGCTGAAACGCCTTCTTCTGGAGCCTTCTATCCTTTCCATATTGGTTGCCTGGTATTCTTCAGTCATTTGCTACAGTTTCTGACAGGGAGAAACCAACACTAGGAGGCAGGCGTTGGATTTATTTAGTTTTCAGGATTCTTGATTGGCAAGCTCTAGAATTTCTTATTTAAATAATCTGGAGGTTTTCAAGTATGTTTGTTGTATGTAATTCCTTTGTTGCAGTTGTTTAACACTTAATACAATTGCAGTTTCTCAAATTTTGCTTAAATTTTAGTTTTATCAACATTTTATGCTTGGCGCACTTGATCCTACCAGCCTGGAGGGTTAGCAGCTTCAATGCGGTCACATCAGAACAGGTTTGACAGGTACTACTCACATAGGGGTTGAATAGCAAAGTGGTGATTGTTGTGACCTTTTTCACACATCGCCCCATTGCAAATGGGGACCCCCTAATTTTTGCTTCGTCTCGAACTTTTGGCTTGATTTTAGTTAGTTTTCCTGTTGTCTCTCTCTCTCTTTTTGTCCCTTTTCTGCTGTTTGTCTTTCGGGGTGTGCCTGTCTATTGTGAGATTTTGGCCAAGTCGGTAAAATTAGAGTTTTCAACTTTCCAACCAGTTTATAGTCAAGTAAAGTGAATAAGTTGAAAATTGAGACTAATATTGATGTTAGTATGCTTCCAGCAAGTTTCGACTGAAATTTCATCAGATTCTGGCAACTTACTATTTTTAGTAAGTGTGCAATTTCGGGTCTTCCGTCAGCATTCTTGAAGTTTTAACAGTCGCACTGCATTCAGAACATGTCAAGCTACCTGTTGGCTAAGTTTGAGCTAAAACTGACAACTTACTATTTTTAGCAGTTCAGCTTCTAGAGCAAATTCCAGGGTTTATATGCAGAGTTTTTCAGCGCATGTCGGATGATTCCTTCTGGATTTTCAGAGACCTTCGCGATGGTGTGACATGCAAAGCAAGATGACGACTTTCAGAGTTCAGCCTTTGGAGGCTATTTTTAGGGTTTGCATGTCAGGGTTTTCTTTGCATGTCTGCATATTCCTTATGGGTTTTTTTGAGAGCTTCGCAGTGATGTGACATGCAAACGGAGATGGTCACTCATTTAGGAACTTACTATTTTTAGCAGATGCATCTCGGCAGCCGCCTCCCAGCACTTCAGAATCACGAGCTGATCGCAATGCAACAGAAATGAGAACAAACGGAGATCGTTTGATATACATGCAAGATGAATTAGGGTTTCCAACTTCGAGACCCAAAAAGAGGGGTAAAAAGTCAGAATTTTCGAAAACCGGTGTAAACCTTCGCGATCAGCATCTTTCAAGCTATCTGCTGATAAAATTTGAGGGCAAACGGAGCACTTACTATTTATAGTAAGTCATTTCAAAAACAGGCTAAAAATAGCAAGTCAGCAACAGGCGCCGATGTCAGTAGGCAAGTCACGTGGTGAGGAGCGCATCATTTGAATTTCAAATCAAACGGAGTTGTGGAGGTATCAGAAACAAGCAGTTACTATAAATAGCAAACTACCTCCAGAAACATGCTATTTTTAGCAAGTCAACTCAGAATAGCAGTGTGAACAGGTTGGCGAAGTCATGTGGATCCAGTGTTCAAAATTTCAAATCAATCTAAGCTTCTGAGATATGAGAACCAAAGACTTACTATTTATAGTAAAGCACGGAGAAGCTAATGAAGACGAAGAAAAAAAAAAATGACTAAGTCTGAGACTTCATCCTGCATCACCATGAAAATGCGCCCATCTCCAGCTGAAATCAGGAAAAAAGTTCAAGTGTTGAAGTTTCATCCTCCTGCCACCTCCAAATGAGCCCAGGTTGATAAAGAAGTTAGAAAAAATCCTAAGGCAAAAGTTTCATCCATCACCTATGGCAAAATGCGCCCTCATGCAAGGTAGGGATGTTTAAAAAAATTTCTAAGTGTTGAGTTTATCCCTCACACATAGCCAAATGCACCCACTTTAAGAGTTTGATAAAAAAAATTCTAAGGCATGCTTCATTCCTCCCTACCTTCCATATGCGCCCATCTTCTAACTTGGCTATATGCGCCCATCATAAAGAGTCAAAGTGTTCGTCCTTCACATATGCCAATATGCGCCCATCTTCCAGCAAGGCAAAATGCGCCCAAGGTTAGAAAGTTGAAAGGTCAACAAGTTTTCCATCCCTCATCAAGTGCCAAATGAGCCCAAGCAAAGGCATGTAAAGACAAAAATGAAGAAGCTCAAGAGTCACAATTCAACGTAAGGACGTTGAAAAGCTTTATTCCTCTCCTCTTGTCATATGCGCCCATCCTTTACATCTTGCTATATGCGCCCATGTTTGAGAAGCTAAGAAGTCAACAAGTCAAAAGGGAAGGCGTGGCTAATATCCTTTTCTCATGCTAAAATGCGCCCAAAGGGGAGAGAAAATATTGCTAGGCGTGTTGAATATTCCTCATGAAGTGCCAAATGCACCCAAGTGTGTAAGGTGGTGAGTGGAAAATGAAGTTGGCTAACGCATGGCTAATATTCTCTTCTAAATGTGAAGTGCGCCTAAGGGGAGATGAATATTGTTAGGCGTTGGAGGCTTATCCTTTACACTATGCAAATTGCGCCCAAGGTTCATAATGCCAAGAGATGGGAAATATGCCAGGTGTTGAAATTGAAAAATATATTCCTCATGACATACAAGATGCACTCCAGGCACTTGAAAGAAAATTGTGATAAGTGAGTTGATAAAATTTTCCTCACCACAGGCAGAGTGATTGAAGGTGAATAAAAAATTTCTAAGGCAAAATTTTCAAAAAAATTTTAAATTTTTCTAAGGCACAATATTTTTCTTCCTTAGGAAAAATGCCTAAGTCTGGTGAAGTGATGAAATTTCCTGGACACAAATGAATTTGCCGAAGATGAAGTCAGAAAGTGCCTGCTTCACGAGGTTGATAAAGAATTTTCAAGTCAGAGCAAGAAAATACGCACATGGATAAACAAATGGATTAAATTTCATGAAAGTTATTTTTTTTCCTAGGTTCAAAATTCAAGAAAAATTAAATGAACCCATTCGTTGTATACCCATGAGTTCGACGCGTTCTAAAGAAATTTTTCTTTTGGGTATTGGAGATCTTCGATGAGAAGTTGATTTCCAAGTCTTCCACACTTCACTAAAGCCTTCCGAGGTGAAGATTTTTGATGGGCACCGGGTTGATGAATTTCCTAAGGAAAATTTGAGAAATTTTCTAAGGCAAGGAAAGAAATGTTTGTGAAAATAAAATGCCTCGGCGGATGAATTTGAAGTTGGGTGCCTAGATAGTTTTTGATCAAATTCCTAATGAAAGCATTTTTCTCGAGCCTGAGTTGGATGAAATATCAGAGTGAAGTGCGCCAAGCAAAATACAAGATGGGTTGGAAATTTAGCTAAGGCATGAAGAATTTGAACGCAAAGTTGGCTAAGAAAAACGATGAACCCTTGGAGATCAAAACATGAAAATCCTGGTAAGTAAGTTAAGTTTATATTATGAAGTGTTCTAATACCCTTCTCCTTGCTTATTTTGCAGGAGGAACGTCGAGACCAAGCGGTGATGACTTAAGTGATGAAGAAAATAATCCAAGATGACATTTCAACCTCAAAGGAAGAAAAGTTGAAAGAAAATGGCTAAGTGTTGAGACTTAGTGATAGAGAAGAAATGTTTTCAAAACACAAGATGGAGGAAGGATTGGAAGCTCGAGCAAAGTTGAAGAACAACGTCAAGAAGAAGATCAAGAACAGTGTGAACGCGTTTCAAAGTTGGAATCTTCTAGAAGGATGATGGACATTAATGGCTCATTTATTACCCCACCCCTCTTGGTGGCGGTTTTTAGGGTGAATCTTGTTTAGGGCTGAGGTGGCACAATCTGGGCCATCCAGCCAATTGTAATCTGAGCCGTCCGTTGGACTTGGCCATCTATAAAAGGGGGAGTCCCCCTCATTTGTACCGCATTAGTTAGACACAAAGTTAGACGATAGACATAGAGTAGAGGGACAACTTAGAAGTAGCTTAGTATAGATTGATAGTGTAGTTGAAGAAGAAGGAAAGTTTTCCTTTGAAAACTTTTGCAAGAGATTGTTGTGTAAAACTTTCATAATAAAAGATCTTTTCATTGATGGTGAAATTCGTCTTTGTTATGGATAGCTAGCGAGGTTTCTTCATCCCTTCTACTTCAAGTAGTGTAGAGTAGCGTAATTTCATTTCATGCAAGTAGATGTTAGTAACTGTGGAATGTGGTCTTCAATTTGAGCAAACTTCGTCTATCCATACCACTAGTGTGTTCGCTGATGGTGAATGCGCCTTGTGTGGTCAACTGGAATATCGTGTACTTAACTTTGATCATGATTTGTATGTTTATATGCGTCGTTGTGATGGTATTTTCATGCTAAGCTGTGATCTGAATACCTTGAGCTACTCCTCTGAAGATTGCACCGGTTCTGTGGAGGTTGTCCGAAGCGAGGCAAAGCAGAGCCTGGTTGAAGCTTGGGAGAATTGATCGCCATGTCCCACGCCTTAGAGTAAATTAGAGCCTTCTTTACCCAGCACTTTTTACATTCAGTACCTTTTGAAACAAAAACTTTATTGACAAATCTTTCGAGCATTTTAATTCCTTTCTCCGCCGTTGAACAATTCCGTAAGTCCCCTTGAAATACCAGCAAATCACATCGAGCCAACTGAGACTATTCGCATTGAAGGAACCTTGGAGTTGAACGCACGAACTCTCTCGCAATCTTAGCGTGCTGGATACTTTGATCAAGAGAGAATAGGGTAGCCATTGGCGACTTTATTTTGCGTTGGTGCGGTCACAAAAAACACATCAACAGTGATCATGGCTTCTAAATTTGTTGATGAAGTAATGGCTGCTTATGAGGAATATATAGCATTTCCAGTTAAGATAAAAGATCGCCTAGACTTTGAACAATATATGGAGCATCGGATGGTTTATAATAAGCAACGAAGCAAATCAAAGAAATGCGAGCAGCAAAATGTAGAGAGCATTTCAAATAATATTCAGCAGAAACCTATGCCTTCACAACAAAGATTAGCTCATAGCTTGCAGCAGTTTGAAGACTCCATTTCAAGACAAAGCTCATCACAAAACAAAAAGAAATTGAGTTTCTTTGATGTGTTGGGGTTAAAAAGGGATCAATCAGCAGATCATGATCTTCAACCTATAGGTGGACATGGGATTGAAAGTGGTGAATGATAAAGGAATTGTACATCATGAAGCAGAAACCCAGAACGTTGACACTTTCAACGCTCAAGAAGTTGTTATCAGATGTGATAACAAGTCTGATGTTCAAGACAGCAGCCTTTCACTTGAGCAAAATGATGATTCGAAAGTCATGGCAAGTTCAAAAAATAGTGTGGAAGGTTCTCCTACTATTGGCACGCTAGATGAGGGTGTCATTAACGAGGAATGCATTGTTGATTCAAGTCACAACAAGTCTGATTTTGAATATCAGACCTTAGAAGATGTGAGCCAAACACAAGTTTTGTGTAATGGGTGGCTACAAAGAGCTAAAAAGGCAAAGATGTTGGCTGCCAATGCAGAACAGCATTTGCAGGAAGTTAAGGAATGTTGCAGCCAACTCAATCGAGCAAAGAAACAAACAGAGTCACATCTTCGATCTCTAATTCTTCCAAGGAAGGAATGTGTAGATGTAGAGCATGCAAAGGAGGAACGTTTTGAGATAAGCCAAAATGAAGAATATGCAGCTGTGTGGGATTCAAGAAATTCTTTTAGTATACACAACATGCATCTTGCGTCTTTTGAGTTACCTCTAGTTGAGAGCCCAATAAAAGCTCACACACTTAGTGGACCAGCCACTAGGGTCATTGCTACACAGGAGTCTCAAGGAGAGTTCCAATATTTCCTCGTCACGAGAAAGCGGTATAGGGATGATACTCTATCATCCTATGAACCTATTGGTATCTTTTGCATCTCCATAGGTTGGCCTTACAGTTTGGAGGGTGCTGTTCCATTTCATATCAGCAACCTAAAAGGAGCGATCACACATCATTCAACAACTATGAGGGATAGACCGCACACCTATAGGAAGTCAGCAAAGGGTGGAGATTGTTATGGTGTTGCAGGCACTTTCAGTTATTCCTATCTCCTCAGAGCAGATGGATGTGAGTTTGGGTTGCATTGGGACTTGACTACTGACAGGTTCAGCACTACCATTTGGATGAGTCCCATGCATTGGCTTCACCACTTCTGGCATGGTGAAGTTGAGATCAGTGTTGAGCAGCGGAAGACAGTTGGTGATAGCAGGGACATTATACGACACTATCCTTGGGATCTTGGTGGAGTGGTTGATTCCTTGTTGTTGAGATTGCTTGCGGACAAGCAATTTCGAGGAGGGCGGACTGTAATGTCCCTATTCTAGTCAGTTTCAGGAGCAGTTGAGTTAGCCTATTTCTTGGACCCCTGTAGGCTGACAGGATTCGGTTAGGGGGTCAGTGGCCGTTTTGGTGGGTGTTGTCATTTCCCTCTCCTTCACTTCAGTAGTGGATTCAGTGCAGGCATCTGTAGCACAGTGTTTGCCAGCTTCTGACGGCATAGAAAAACACAGAGAATTGAGGGAGTTATGAATATTTTTGTGGTTAAGTTAATTATTTAACTAATTGGTATATTATAAAGTCAAATTGACTTTATAAAAGTTAAAAAGCCACTTAAATATATTAAATTGATGACTTAAGGTGATAAAGTGAAAAATTAAATCACTTAAGTCTCTTAAAAGGTGCGTTCACTTCATAAAGTGAAAATTATAAACTATTGAAATGATTTAAATACATTTTAAATGTATTTAATTGTAAAAGTGGCATCACTTTTGGGAAATCGTGCCTTTTTGGGAATATAAGGCAAAAGGGACAATTCAACCTCATTATGGATGATTATTTGAAATTGCTACTTTTATCTTCTCTGTGATTTTGTCTGAGACAAGGGTTATAGTGAATTTCTTCCATTGGAGAAACAAAAGATCTTCAGTGTTTTGCAAACTTGAGGCTGTGGAAGACCAGCTGAATCTTTGCTACAGGGATGGCTTCATTTTAGAAGTCAATTTGAGCTTCACCAGAGTTTTTATGTTCAGTTTCTTTCCAGTTTTCAATAAGGAAGGGTCTACAGTGATTGAGGCTCCTTCATTTAGCAGATCTGGCATCTGAGGAGCAAGTTGAATATTTTCCTTGGCTGGCCGTACCATTTCAGGCCTATGGCGTGTGCATTTGGGGTTGAGGTGTTTGAACCAGAAGGCTGAAACGCCTTCTTCTAGAGCCTTCTATCCTTTCCATATTGGTTGCCTGGTATTCTTCAGTCATTTGCTACAGTTTCTGACAGGGAGAAACCAACACCAGGAGGCAGGGGTTGGATTTATTCAGTTTTCAGGATTCTTGACTGGCAAGCTCCAGAATTTCTTATTTAAATAATCTGGAGGTTTCCGGGTATGTTTGTTGTATGTAATTCCTTTGTTGCAGTTGTTTAACACTTAATACAATTGCAGTTTCTCAAATTTTGCTTAAATTTTAGTTTTATCAACATTTTATGCTTGGCACACTTCGTAAAAATGGTCTTAAAACTCATGAAAAAACAAGCAAAACACTTAAACATACAGTTTTAGTTCAGAAGTTGAGGTTGAGCCAGCTGGGCTCATCATATTTTGTAAAGTTTCAGTTGCATTTTCAGACCTTCATAATTTGTTGTCATGGAGGTCAATCAATCTATGTGAGTCTCATGTTTCTGCTCATATCTTTCGATTGAGGAGGTCAATCATTCTAGGTATTGTTGCATTCAATTCCTATTGCCGAGACAATCATTTTAGGGGAAAATTGGTAGGAGTTTGGTGCTGCAATTAATTATTTAAACATTTGCCAGGCAAAAACAGGGGCGGCTGATTGAAGACTACGATTGGGTTTGAAGAAAGTCCATTTTGCATTGTTACTGGTTGCTACCTCATCTTCTTTCAAGGGCGCAACTTGTAACCAGGTTCCTTTACAGTTGATTGCATTCATCATAGTAAATAGAATAGTTTACATTTCAGCTGTAGGTGCATATCATTACCAGCATTATTATGCATTGGAAAATATTGTAATGCCAAGAGTTTTGGCCACTTTATCTTAGCATCGTATTGGACATTTCATTGCAATTAAGGAGATATATAAGTTGCTGGTTATATATTGTTGTAATTGAACATGTTTATATCATTCATAATCAGCTTATTAGTATGCATGCCAAGTGTTTGACAAAATGTCAATTGGTTGTAGATGCACTTTCTTCATGTAATTTTCATCTATTTGAATTTGAAAAGCCAAAAGAATATTGCATTGCATTTAGATCTTTGTTTAGACATCATAGGAGTCTTTAAAAGCATTTAAATTATCTTGGCATTCATTTCAAACAAGCAATATCAAACTGAAACACAAATCAGCAAGCAAAGACTTTGCACACCAACCATTTGACGAAATTACAAGGGCAGAAAATTGAAGAGTTTTGAGTCAGCTTGGGCTAGGCTCATTACACTAAATGCCTACAAGCTAAAGTTGGAAAAGTGGCAAGTTGTTGAAAAGCTTTGGTAGGGACATTGCACATTTAAACTACTCAGCAACACATTTAATTATGAATTGCCATATGTTTAATGGATGTAGCAAAACCCTCAAGCCAAGTGTCACACCTTGCATCCTCAAACCCTAGCCATGGACTAGAAAATGTGATAGTCCCCTTATAGATTTATCTTAGATTTGCTTTTAGTCTTCTAAAATGAGATATTCAAATAGGCCTAGAATAAATAATTTCAATGATAGACTCTCAATAGCAACCTTCAAGATTACCTTAACCTGATTATTAGCCTTTATATTTATTGATAATAATAGCTGATAAGCTGATACAGATGAGTAAATATCCAATATTAATTCTGGTATATATATATAGCATTGAAACAAGACTTGCCAGGACTCAGCGAGTCGCGAGTCAAGTCACCCTAGCCGAGTCCTAGGGGCTCAGACTCGAACTCGGCCGAGTCCTACTGAGTCCTGGCTGGACTCGTTGAGTCTGGCGGACTCGCTGGACTCGTCGAGTCCAGGCGAGTCTCGTCAGTAGGACTCAGCAGGCAGGGTTTGAAAAGTGCAAAAAATTACATGAAATTTAAAGTTAAAACTTGTTTTTTGTTTTTTTAACTTATTGCGAATGCAAAATGATGTACGCCATGAAGGTTTGTATGGTTTTGGAGGTCTTAATTTGGGCTTGGTGGCGGGGGCTCCGCCCCTCGACCTCGCCCTGTATCACGATAGGGAGCGCGCCCAGGGTGCTGCCCTAGGACCCCGCGAGGGGCACTGCCCCTCAACCCCACTGGGGGTGCTTCCCCCAAACCCCCTGCAAGGGGCGTTGCCCCTTGACCCCACTTGGGCGCTGCCCCCAAACCCCCATAAGGAGCACTTCCCCTTGACCCTACTGGGGGCACTGCCCCCAAACCCCCACAAGGGGAACTACCCCCATACCCCCACGAGGGGTGCTGCCCCTTGACCCCACTAGAGGCATTGCACCTAGACCCCCACAAATGGCACTACCCCTCAACCGCATTAGGGAAATCGCTTTGATACTTGAGATTTTGGCTACTGCATCATCTAGGACCTATCTTAGGCACATTCGTAGGAAGGATGCAAGCTCCTTTAAGCCATAGACTTCTAGTTATTGTTTTGAATCTTTTGATATTTCATATTTGTTTGGAACATTTGATGTCATGGATTTCCTATTCGATGAGTTTTGTATACATTCGAGTCTTTGACTATATATCTAAGTGTCCTATTTCCTTGAGCAACTCAGCTACAATTTGTGTTTACACTTATATGATCGATGTATACTTGTGTTAGTGATGATGACCTTGATTGGGTTGACCAGGCAAATAGAGAGGCTAAGGCTATAGCCATGGCAGAGGAGGAGGCTAAAGCACGAGCAAACACATCCACAACTAATGTTGGTGAGGGCGGCTGTAATGCCCCCTTCTCATCAATGATCTGTTCTGACGCTCATCAGCCTATTTCGGAGGCCCATAGGCTCTTTGAGGTAAAATTAGGGTTTCCATGTTCGGAGGTTCTATGGCATTTCAGGGAATTTACTATTTATAGTAAATTCTATTTTTGGCAGTATGTAGTTGTTAGTCTTCAGGTCTTCATTTTCAGTTGGAGCATTTAATGCAATTCAAGTCTGACTTCTAAAGGTTTTATTTTGGTGAATAAAGGCATTAATGTTATAATTTGCAGTTGACCCCTTGGCCTAGGAGAACAACTTTAAGTTGTGTTTAAAAGAGGGACTTGGAAGGGGACGCCTTCATTAGGTGTTTATTATTATTTTTAATAATGTCATAATGCCTTGGGAAAAGTGGACGCCTCTTTTAAGGAGTCATTTTTTTAAATAAAGTGAAGTTTATTAGCTTGCAAGTGGGATGCCATCTTGAAGAATTAATTGAGTTTTGGAAATTGAAAAGACTCTTGTGTCTTTTGGTGTGCCTTCTCAAGAATATGAAGAGTTTTCTGAGCTTCTATAAAATGAAGGCTTTGCTCCAGCTTTGGTATCCATTATGCTTATCATATTGTTATGCTATCGGAATGACTTCATGAATTTAGCTTCGAGGAATGCCTACCTCTTAGCATTTATCCAATTTCGTGTTTGAAAGATAACACCTAGTTGGTTTTGGGACTGCTTCTCATCCAGACTAGCAGATTGAGTTCGAATGTTGAAGAATTTTGGAGTTTTGTCAATTTTGAAGTTGTTGATGCACCTACAGCTGAAAGTGAATTTTGCTAGCAGCTCTTTGAATAAATTTTATTCTATTCTGGGTATTTTTGCTATGCATTAGTAGACACAAGGTGACCCTTCTTGCAAAGTTAGAGAATTTATTTCGAAGTTGGTGATTTTATCTAGCAAAATCGCCCCTTTCAAGGGCCATACCATTTAGAGTGCCTTGGGAATTGTGCCAAGAATTAATGACTGATATTTGTAGCTGTTTCTTCATCATAGAATGGACGCCTACCTTCCAGCAGCTCATTACAAATGTTCTCACGTCATTCGGAGGTATTTTGAGTGAGTTGTGAATATTTCTTGTTTCCACAGTTGCTGGTTTTTGCAATCAGTTTGATAAAAGTACAGATTTCTGATCTCTTTTCAGTATTTGAGAGCTTTGTTATTGAGAGAATTTATCCTTCACACGTTGGCTTAGTTCTATCATTGTAATACTTGTAACTTGCAGTTTCTTTCAGTTGTAAGGTTGAGCATTAGTAGTACTAATCCAACCATTTCTTTTAATGTTGCAATTACTTGTAATTTTTAAGCACACATTATTTACCCCTGGATGGTTTACCGCCAGTGTGGAGAATTAACTTTGTATCTCTCTTTGTACCCACTATCAAGTGGTGAATCCCCACTTTCTAAGTGGATGCCCGCTGCAGCGGATGAATTAGATAGATGTATCTTCATGGCTGGTTATCCACCTATTTGTTTCAGTTTCAATTAATAACTCCGTCATATGTTAGCACCTCGCCCTCAGTGGGATCTTGAGTGCACATTCTTGACGTTGACTTTGTTTCATTTCAAGTTATTGTTTTCAGTTTCTCCGCCATATGACAACACCTCTCCTTCCTTGGGATTGAGTGCGCATTCTTGGCGTTGAGATCATTCAAACTTGGATTTCAATTTTGGAGCTAATGCTAATTCAATTGGCGTAGTGTTGATTGTGTTGTGAAATTTTCAACGAAAAAATTGGTTAGCATATCTCAGCGGCATGGAGTCACAAGTAGAGACTATGGTTGCAGTTGCTACATCATCTAGGACCCACCTTAGATGCCTTCGTAGGAAGGATGTAGACTCCTTTGAGCCATAGACTTGTAGTTATTATTTTGATATTTCATATTTGTTGGGAACATTTGATGTCATGGATTTCATATTCCATGAGTTTTGTATAC